>OU611762.1:6058207-6085923 GCA_914767535.2 Dunaliella primolecta
CACGTAGATACCTTCATTATGCTGTCCTGATTTTCACAATGAAACTGGTGAACCACCTTAGCGTTTCCTGAGCACGAATTTGAAGCCATTTCGTGCAAATGAGTGCAACTTCCAATAAGAAAATACGCAGCAACTCTGACACACACACTTACATACACACACACATACACACACACGCACGCGCGCACGCAGGTACGCCAAAGCGAATGGTGCTCCCGTGTTCAGCCCTGGCCAGTACGCAGCGGTGCAGGAGGTGTTGCAGCAGCACCACCCACGCAGCTTATGCTACTGCGCACTAGCATGTGAGCAGCCTCCAGGAGCAGGTGGCGCCCAAGGCGAGGAGCAACTTGTGGGGGCTGCAGTCGGCTTACAGGATGAAGGCTGCGTGGAGGTTGTGTCATGTGTGGTGAGGGCTGATTGGCGGGGGCGAGGGGGGATAGGGAGGCGGCTGATGGGCGCGCTGCTCAGCCAACGAGCTCTCCAAGAGGAGGTGGAGCGCCAGAACTTGGAGGGGCCTGGAACCCTGAAACCACCAGCATCAGCACCTTTACAAGCAGCATCACAAAGTCCAGCAGCAGGGCTCTTGCACGCACACACACCACCATCAGCAGCATCGACCGGAGCTGCGGAGACATATAAGCATGCTCGGTGCTGGGTGCCTCCTGCCCACCCATTCCATGGCCTCCTCTGCAAGCACATGGGCTTTGTGCCCTCTCCGCGCTCCATGGACTCGCGCACAGGGGGCACTCCAGGCTATGCTTTGCCAGGGAGCCAGCTGCTTGTGAAGGTGGCAGTCCCTTCGCCCATGGATAGTGAGCAGGAGATACCCATGAGCAGCCAGGGCGAGATCAGCAGGCTGGGCGTCAGCACCAGCACCAGCGACACAAACTCCAGCAGCAGGCTGCGCACTAGCAGCAGCAACAACAGCAGCACAAACTCCAGTGCCACCCCACCCCTTGAAAGCCCTGCCCCCTCTGTGGAACCCTGCACAACACAAATCAGTCCACATGCAACATCGCAGCCTGCAACACCAGGGGACGATGGACCTGCGCAGCCTGACCCGCAACAGCCAGGTCTGGCAGTGAACAGCCTGGCTGTGCGCGAGGTGGGCTTGCAGGACAAGGAGGCAGTGTTGGCGCTGCATCGTGATGCTGTGTACCAAGGCAAGCCGGTTTTCGGCAGACAAGGGCTGCCTGCTGTGCAGGTGAGGATGGTCGCTGGTGGTAAACTCTGTGTGTAGTGGCAACCTGGAGGTGATTGTTCTGAGATGCTTTTGTTTTCATGACCTTGCCGTGATCCAGCATTTCACCTTATGTTTCTTGACTCGGTGACCTTGGCTGTTCACTTTCCTGTTGCCTGTTCACCTTTTGTTTCATGACGCGTATGACCTTGCTGTGATCAGTGTTCAGCTTTTAGAAGCAGGAAGCAAGAGCTTTTAGGAGCAGAAAGCAAGAGCGCTGAACCTCGCATCAGGCCTTGCTCAGGACCCTATGAGGGCTTGCTCGCGTGCTTATAATTGTTGGGCTGCTTTGGAATTTTGCACAGGGACTGCCTTCAAAACCACTTCACCTCCTCACAGAAAGCGCACAACTCACTTAGTTTGCCTCTGTGCTGCCCAGCCATGCCAGAAAGCGTGCTTGTACGATCTACCTCGTTTGCCGGGCATCACTGAAGGTGCACGCTCATTATCCTGAATTCTTTGTGCATGAACCTGTTCTTTACTTTCTGAACTGAGGCTGCGCTCTCTCTCTCTCTATATATATATATATATATATCTTTGTAAGTGAGTGTGTGCCTGCGCATTTATGTGTATGTGAGCACACACACATACACACATGCACACAAACACGTGTACACACACACCTATACATATTTGTGCATGCACAGCTCAGACGGTACGAGCAATGTCACCTTGTGCTTGCCGCCATGCAGGCCATGCTGGAGTTGACTGCGCATGGCAGCAGCGACCTCATTGTGCTGGTCGCAGAGTCGTGCACCGGACAGATCTTGGGGGCCTGCACCGGCGAGCTGGAATTCAAATCTACCGGTCCTGCAGGAGCAGGCCCTGTACTTGTGGTGCTGACGCTCGTGGTTGGTGAACAGGCAAAGAGGCAGGGCGTGGGTGCTCTATTGCTGCGTGCTATGGTGGAGGAAGGCAGGGCTCGGGGAGCTGCTCGCGTGGAAACTGATGTGGCCACAATAAACCAACCTGCACTTCAACTGTTCGGCAAAGAAGGATTTGTGTCAAAGTCCAAGCCTGACAGTGACACAAGTACTAGAGCCGGCAGACGCAGCAGCCCCGACGATGCAAGCAGTGACCATACAACCAGCAGGAAAGGAGGGGGCTTTGGGGGTGAGGTGGGTGCAGCGAAGGCGCACAAAAAGGGAAGCAAAAAAGTGCGTGCACCCAGTGGCGGGGCGCAGCCTCATGCCCCAGCATCCATTGAGATGGTGTTGGACCTGTGGCGGCCAGAATCAGATCAGGCGCATTCCTCAGCTCCATCTGCATCAGTGGGTACCCCTGGCACAGCACCACAGGATGGTCTAGACTGGGGCGCTGGAAAAACCGGCAGTGCGTCAGCCTCCACAACTGCTGCTTCGCACGGTTGCAGTAGGGATAGTGTTTGGGTCAGCAAGGGGGCAGCTGCTGCTGGGCCTGTAACCTCCGTGCGCATGCCTCGCCCTCTCCTGTCATTCTCTAGAAACAAGCTGCCTTGCCCTTCTCGCAGTACATCGAAGCTGTGTGCACCTCTTCGGCTCATATAAGCCTAATTTGGAGCTGTTACTATAAGGATCTTTGTTTTCACTGTGACGACTGTCAGCTCTTTGTAGCGCGCATACTCATGGAATCTATGAAGTTGTAATTATAGGCGCTCACCACAGTTTGCAAGAACTATCATGTCATCTGCGGAAGCACTGGGACACCTTGGTTGTTTCTGTGGCTGTAATGCTCTTCGTTTTGAGGTATCCAAGAATCTATCATATCATTCCATGATACCAATGATAGGTATAGAGGGTGTATAAAAGAGGGCTCAGTGGGCATCCTTGTTTCAGCCCCTTGTTTAGGGCCACTTCGCCTGATTTTGTCTACGTTAAATAAGAATGTACAACCCGCCCTGGCCATGGCCATGAGGACTTGTAGCAAGTAGTCAGCTCTGCACCCCTGCATCTGCTTCCTCTGAAAATTGTCGCAGGCAGCTTGGAAAAACTCGGTACTTTTTTCTGTAACAGTCCCTGGCTGTGAAAAGGGCATGCTGCACATAAAGTTAATTGTTGTTCCTTGTTGGGCAGTAATGTCCAAATTGCGTGTCTGGAATTTAACCTTTTGTCAGGCCCCACTCTGTCAAAATGTCACACACAACATTGGTATATATATATATATATCCTGTGCTACAGGTGTACATAGCATACACAGTCGTTGTTGGCAAGCATCCTGTACATTTTTAAATTGGTCAGAGCATCTCTTTTATACAGAGGGGACCATCTCAGTTTTTTTCAAGCCTGTGAAAAGGAAAAGATGTCTTAGAGGGGGCCAACTGCTGTGGTGCCAGACGTGCTCATTCTTGCGACTCTTGTTCAGTCCTCACCATGCTGATCAAGAAAAAAAACAACGTAGGCAGAGAAACCCTCCCTACATCAATTGAGGAAAGGGGGCCACATTGGTGTACAGACCGTATGACCTCCCTACCACGAAGTTCAAACTGAGATTTAGATTTAGATTTACACAGGGGGACCTTCAGCCAGACTGTTCGGCTGATCGGCCTGTGACTGGTCCTCGCCAGCCAACATAATGTCCATAAGCTCAGAAACAAACGAAAAAAGCTTGTTGTTGTGTTGTGTCAAACTGAGAGAAGTATGGCAGGCAGAGAAAGAAGACAGGTCCAGCAACGAGAAAGAGAGCAGGATAGCTGAAAGATTGGAGTTCCAGACCATCAACAAGCAGAGTCAGCACTGTCAGAAAAGAAAAACTACGTAGGCAGAGAAGACTCTCCCTACATCAATTCAGGAAAAGGAGACCCATTGGCTCGAGAGAGCCGTGAGTCCCCTCCACCACGAAGTTCAAAAAGAAAGAGCTAATGTGGATCTGGAGGGTTATTAGAAGCGCCCGGCTCCCGAACCTGGCTGTGGGAGGTATTTTTGTTTTCAATAGCAAGTCTTGTGGTAACAAGCTTGTCGGCATAAACAACAGAATGAGCATGCAACTTACGAGCAAGTTTAATGGCACGCTGGTGGTCAAGTCCTAATTTTTTAAACTGGTTCAAAGTGTGCTCAGTGTGACAGGTCCCACCAACACCGAGGAGTATGGTATAGGATAGGATAGGATAGGATGGGGTTACATAGCTGTACCTGCCTACAAGGGCAGCTTAGCTGAAGCAAAAGGTGCCTGTAACCAAACCAAACTAAACTTGTGTAAATGTCAACTGAAAGCCTTGAGCTGAGTTCAGAAGTGTCAACTGTAAAAAACACACACACTGTCACTCTAAATGAAACAAGCACGCAAAGCCATAAGGAGGAGTATGGTATGAAGGGTCACAGCTTTAGCACTTGAATTCTTGCACAGATCTGCATGCTGCCGCTGTGCCACTTCCAGCTGATGCCCAGGCCTCGTGTCTTCACAGTATTTTATTTCAATTAGGTGGAGGTGCCGCTGGTCAGCGCTCAGTTGATGGGGCTGTCTCACGCGGCTTGGTCCTCTAGACCTCTGTGAGGTGTCCTGCCTGCTGCGTAGCACATGGTGTGAGCATGGGGCAAAGGGAGAGGAAGAAGTGGGTTTGGCATGATAGGGGGTTATTAGTATAGCATCAGGACGGCTGGAGGTGAGCCTAGATCTCTTAGGAAAGTTACGAGGAAAGAGGTAAGGGGGTATAATCCTGTTTGACGCATGTGCAGGAATACGGAGGTTGTGCTGCGCCAACCTATCATTGTTCCCTACGTCTGTGTTAACTAGGCCTGCTCCCCAAGGGCTTTTACTCATAGCTTTAATAAGCATTCTACCAGCAATATTATGGCGTTCAGTTCTCATAATGGAGATGATATGATTTTGGCAGCCTGAGAGCATGTGGAGAGCGCTGTCTAATTGGCGACAGCCTGGGAGAGGGCAATTAGGGTCAGTGGACTTTTTGAAGAGTACTGCATGTTTTTGATTATAGAGAGTACCAGTGCGATATTGAAAAATGGTGCGCTTTACAGGTCAGCCTAACAACCAAGGAAAGCCATGCCCAGCAGCTGTCTGCTGAGCACAACTATTGGCTGCACAGTCATGCAGCTGCTGACAACAAGCAGAAGCCTGTGGAAACCATTATTATTCATGAGATGTGACATTCATTAGAAAAGATGAAAATCGGAAGACCTCAGATCACTTTCCTGGCCTCAGATCAACCAAAGAGGGCCCACAGCCCCACCCTGGGAAATGTTTCACTCCCGAAAATTGTTTTATTATTTTTATGCACCATTTAACATCCTGTACATTCAGAAAAGGAAAGGAGATCAAATTTTTGCATTTTTGGCACCTTTTGTGTTATATTATCTTCAGGGAGGTGGATGAAAAGAGAAGACTACGCAAGCCAGGGCCGGCTGCGTGCAATAAGGAAAGGTTCCCTAACTAGCAAGCTAGCTAGGACCTCTTCAAAGAGGCTCACAAGCCCAGCCTTAGCAAAGCTAGGAGCCGATGGGGGACAACTTGTCAGGGTCTGGCGGATTGTCAGCCATGCGCCTGCAGGTGTGGACTTCCCTCCTGCCTTGCACAGCCCCAACCCCAGTAACTCCCCTATCAAAGGTACACTGCATGTGTAATGTGTGCCTCTTATTTATGCTCTTTGCCAAGGCTTGGAGTGTATGGCAGACTGAGAGGCTATTCTTTTCTGCATTATATCTGGTAAGAGGTAAGGTTACATCATTATTTCCGCCTACAAGGGCAGCTGAGCAGAAACACTGAGGCCTGTAACCAGACTTGGCCAAAAATTGCTCAACTCACAAAACTTAGACTGGAAAGGAGAAAAGAAGGGAAAACTACATAGGCACACTCCCCACATCAATTAAGGAGACACATTGGTGCACAGACCGTACGACCTCCCCACCACGAAGTTCAGACTAAGAGAAGTACAGCAGGCAGAGAAAGAAGACAGGTCCAGCAACGAGAAAGAGAGCAGGATGATAGCTGGAAGACTGGAGTTCCAGACCTTCAACAGTAAGCAGAGTCAGCACTGTCAGCCTACCAACCAAGGAAAGTCATGCCCAGCAGCTAACTGCAGAGATAAAAAAAACCATGTCTGTTGCGGTCTGATGTTTTGCAATAGCACGAGCTAGAAAGAAAAGAAAAGAAAAACTACGTAGGCAGAGGAAACTTACCCTACATCAATTAAGGAGACACATTGGCTCAGGAGAGCCGTGAGTCTCCTCCACCACAAAGCTACAAAGAAGAAGGGCTAATGGGGATCTGGAGGGTTATTGGAAGCACCTGGCTCCAGAACCTGGCTGTGAGAAGCATAACTGTTTTCCATAGCACGTCTAGTGGTTACAAGCTTGTTTGCATACAGAACAGAATGTGCATGAAGTTTTTTAGCGAGTTTATTGGCTCGTAGCACAAGCTAGATTATGCCCAAAGGCTTCAAAGTTATTGGATCAGATAAATACTCCAAACATGTGTTGAACAATGCACAGCAGCGTTTAGTTTGTAAGCATTCATCTCATATGTGCCCATGCAATGCTCCATGTTAATTGGGGTGTTAGATTGTGTCTGGCATTCAGATGAAGGAAGACACGTATTTCCTCCTCCGTGGGCACAATAGCTAGCCTGGAAAAGAAAAAATATGTAGGCAGTGAGAAAGAAAATAAAAGAAAAACTACGTAGGCAGTGAGAACACTCCTTACATCAATTAAGGAAGAAGACACATTGGCTCAAAGAGCCGTGAGTCTCCTTCACCAGAGGGTAAGAGGGAAGCTCGTGTGGGTCTGGTGGGTTTCTGGAAGCATGGGGCCCCAGGGCACCAGAGTTATATTAAGTATTTTTGTTCAGAATGGCACGTCTGGTAGAGGTAAGTTTTTGCGCATACTGCACAGAGTTGGCATGGAGCTTTCGTGCGAGCTTGGTAGACCTTTGCGGATCAATCCCTAGTTTTTTTATCAATCCAGGGTGTGGGCAGTATAGATTGTTCCACCCACACCCAGAAGGATTGTGTGGAGTGTGGTCTCGGCACCTCGGAGTTGTTTGTACAGCTCACTGTGTTGTTGCTCTGAGGCTTCTAGCTGGGGAGCAGGCCTCGTATCTTTGCAGTATTTGATCTCTATTAAGTGGATGTGGCGGTTTTGGACGTTAAAGTCATGAAGTTGCCTGGCTCAATTTGTGCTGCTGCTGCTTCTTTCTTCTTCGTTTCCTCTCATACTGCGAGTGACCAAGATAGCATTGGGGCGGCTGGAGTTGCGCCTAGTTTAATCGGAAATGCTAGGTTTCAATAGGTAGGGAGGTATAACACAATTAGGGATTTGCTCAGTGATGTGCAGGTATGCTGAGCTAGCTAGACGGTCTATAGATGGTCTGCGCTGCCTACATCCATATGTATGAGGCTTGACCACTTTTAGAATCATTCTGCTGGCAATGTTGTGACGCTCAGTTACGATATTACGAATGACGGGGCATTAACAACCTGAGAGAATGTAGAGGGCGCTATCCATATGATGACATTCTGGTAGGTGGCATACAAGGCTATTGGATCTTCTGAAGCGTACCGCATGTTTTTGGTTGTAGAGGGTGCCTGTGCGGTAATGGAAGACTGTGCGCTTCATTCGGGTTGAGATACAGGGCATGTTCCAGAAGGCACCATTAATGCCCTTATTTGCCTATATTTAATCAACTACAGGATCCCCCTAGATAACCCCCAAGTGGAAATCAGAAAACTGGAGGCCCATTCCCATAGCTTGGAGGCCCGACATCCCCCAGAAATCCCATACCTCCTGGGAGGGCCCCGAGTTCCTTCAATTGCCTGTGCTATCTTGCGCGCTTGAGCTTGGCTGTCTTGGTCTGCATTTGCTCCTTGTCCTTTCTTCACAGCTCCTCCTGTGTTCTGCCCTGGTGCTGCTGCTCCCGCTGCTGCTCCTGCTGCTGGGGGAGGTTGGTGCTGGTGCTGAGTGGTGGGGGGCTGGTGTGCTCTGACAGTAGCTGCTTCTCCCTCCCTGTTGTTTGTTGACTGTAATGACAGGCTTTTGCGACCCGGGGGGTGATGGAGCTGCTGTTGTGATTGTGTGTGCTGGAGAGATTATGTCTGTTAACACCCAGCTAAAGAAAAGAAAAAGAAAAGTCTACGCCAGCCAAATGACCGCGTGCATTAAGGAAAGCTTCCCTAACTAGCAAGCTAGCAAGGGTCCTAAGGGTCTCACCAAAGGGCTTTCAACCTTAACTAGACACGGCTAGCCTAGGAGAAAGCCAGAAATAGATCATCTATGATATAATGAGGGTACGGAGGGTTCTCTGCAATGCTTCCGGACGCCCAGACTCTCCTTCTCCTGCTCTCCACCTCCACGCGCCCAGCTCTTCCCCCCCCCCCCCCCCCGGGAGCCCCCTGATATGAAGAGCATGCCTGGTGTTAATAATAGTTGTTGATTTGGAAGTTAGTGATTTAGCTTTTTGCCTTAGACCCAAGTTGACAAGAGGTTTGATGCTGTAGTCATTACAGATAGTGCCTGCCACACCAATTAGGAAAATGTGCATGGCCACCCTAATGTCCCTGTTTGGGTTTCTCAGGCTGCGGGCTCTGAGCCTGGCTAAAGTGTTGGCATGCTGGGCAGTTGCAGCTTCTAGATTGGGAAAGGGGTTGGTATCCGGGCAGAATTGAAGTTCAACAAGGAGGATATATCTAATCATGAGCAGGAATCATTTGAGGTTCAAGATAGGTTGCTCTCCCTTAGATAGGGCTCACAAAGACAGCATCAGGATGGCTTTGGTGTTGGGCAGAAGGGCCAGTACCATAGAGATAAGCCCACTCAGGATCATTTCTATAAAGGTTTTCAGGGACTTCATTGCCCTAATAATGGAGCTTTTATCTACAGCAAGCGTCCATGGCAACAAGGAATGAGCCATGTTCACCTTTGCTGAGGGCTTCACGGCAGAGACTGAGGGCAGTGTTGTGTCTGTTTATAAACATCCCTTTGCGAGTTGGGTGTTAGCATCCGAGGACTGTGATTAATGCTTTCTATATTGCTGTTGTGATGGAGTGACTCCTTGGCATTAGGCAGGTGGCTGAACTTTTGTGTCTCAGCAACCACCTGGTCTTTTCACTCCATTTATTTTGCAATGATATTATTCATGCAAGGACTCCAGGTCACGAAAAATCACCCAATTCGTTGCGGTGGATGGTCAGGTATGGAGGCTTGGTGGTCAAAGGGTAGGGCTCACACGCCGCGGTTAATACGGCATGCACCCACCAGCCGTCAGACTTGAAACCCTGGTGCTGTAGAAGCCTTGAAACCAGGGCTACCAGAGGAAACCAATTCACTTTTGCAAACTACAAAGCTGCCAGTTGGGGGACATTGTGACCTATGCCAGGAGAATGCGAATAATGCCTGTCTTCGGGCCTCAGATATCCCCCTAGGAAAGTCTATGCCAGCCAAGAGGCTGCTTGCATTGCAAGCTCTAAGTACTAGTAGCAAGCTTTAAGGGTCTCACCAAAGGGCCCTCAGCCTAAACTAGGCACAGCTGGCCTAGGAGGAAGCCAAAAGCAGAGCAAGTGGGGATCTGTAGGGTTGTTGTCCACGCTCCGGAGCATCCTGGATGCCCTTTGGGGAGTAGAGAGGGGTGTGGGGGCAACCGGGATCACTTAGCGCCAGCCACAGCCACTCCACCTGCTTCCAAGGTCCGTCACCCTAGCCAGCTCCTTCCGGAACAGAGGCATATCCATCTTGTGGAGGTCAAATGCTGCGGAGTTACTGTCCCAAGAATCAGCTCAAGGCCATCAAGCAGCAGCATCGCAACTGTTATTGCCATATTTCAAGGGCCTCAGCTCAAGTTACTCTCCATTATATTTTGTCAGGTGTGTATGAGGTTGTCTACACCCCTCACACTCTGGAGCCTCTTAAAGATCTTGGTGGCTTTTTGAGTGTCAAGACCAACCAACGCTTCATGCGCATCCTGTCCAGACACTTATGAAATTGCAAGAGCCAGGCGTGCTCTCGAAAAGACATATTTCAAATCTCATGGACAAGATCAGGCACAGGGTACTGCTAGTAACCCTCGTGATCCTTATTGACTTCTTTCTTTTTCCTTTTTCTTGGTGGAGATCCCCTGGGATGTGCCTCGGCCCTAGCTTTGCTCTTTTCCGTAACTGATATGGGGAGTGTTTTCACTGCCTTCTAAGTAGTTTTCCTCCGTAAACAGGTGGTGGATAAATGGCACAGCCATTGCACAACCTTTATTTGGCAGTCATACAGATTTGATTTGTGCAACACATACTAAATGTGCGACCTTTTCCCGGTTCCAAGTCTCTTTTCCTCTTTTTTTACACCCTTCATTATGTCTCCTGCTTGGCAGTTATAAGGAAGTTCAGCATTGCACACCCTTCTCAATGCACTATTTAAGACAACTGAGAGGCAATGTAGTGTTGCAACCTCATCCGCAGCAATCTATGAATACAATGCTGACCACTGCTTGTTGTAGGTTGCCCTATCCGGCCTTGAACAAGCTAGCTGCTTTGCTTGCTGTGTGATGTTTCCCCAGTCTCCCTTCTTGGCCTTCTTTAATTTGAATCGTTTTTACTGTTGAGCACCCACTACGCACCCCATCTCATTTTTTTTGCACATTGCGCACCCACTACACGCCTTTGAATACCGTAGAGACTTGTGATCACTATGCACCCTTAGAGAAATGGAAACTTACGTTGGCAAAGGAAACTCTCCCTATATTAATGAAGGAAAAGGAGTCATCTTGGCCCAAAAGAGTCATAAGTCTCCTCCGCCACAAAGCTTAAGACAGAAAGCGCTAGTGGAGATCTGTATGGTTACTGGAATCACAGGGCTCCAGAACCTGGCTCTGAGAAACGTCATTGTTTTTAACTGCACGCCTAGTGGTAATGAGTTTGTGGACATGCTTTATAGCACGGGCATGAAGTTTCTGAGCAAGCTTACCAACATATTGTTGGTTAAAGTGGTTTTAAGTGTGCTCAGTGTAGCACGTCCCACCAACACCCAGAAGAATGGTATGAAGAGTCACAAATTTTGCACAAAAAAATTTGCAGAGGTCTGCATGCTGCCGCTGTGCTGCCTCCGACTCTGTCCAGACCTCGTGCCTACACAGTACTTTATCTCAATCAAGTGCACATGCTGCTGGTTTGCATTCAATTGATGAGGCTGCCTTATGCAAGAATCTGTGCTGGTCCTCTGTGTGGTCCCGTGCCTGCTGCGCACCACGTGGTGTAAGCAGGAGGAACAAAAAGATGAAGAAGAAGAAAAAGAATTGGGTCTGGTATGAAAATGGAAAACTAATATAGCAACAAAACGGCTGGAGGTAAGTCAAGATCTTCTAGGAATAATATGTTTTGGAAGAAGTAAGGCGGTATGGTCCTGTTTGATGCATGTTCAGGAATTAAGGTCGTGCTGCGCCGTGGTGGCCACACTGGCCAACTGTTCATCACTTCCTGTGTCTGGTTTAACTAAGCTTGCTCCCCAAGGCTTTTGCTCAAAGCTTTTGTGATCATTCTGCCAGCAATATTATGGCATTACATTTTCATGCTATAGACGAAACAATTTTGGCAGTCTGAGAGCATGTGGAGTGTGCTATCTAACTAATGAAAGCCTGGGAGAGGGAATAATATGTTTGTAGATCTTTTGAAGCGGACTGCGTGCTTTTCTTATAGAGGATGTTTGAGGATAGTGCACTTCATTGTTGAAGGTGTACAGGGCATGTTTCTGAAGGCATTGCTGAATTTTGATCTACATGAAGTAGCAAGCTCTGATAGTCAGAGTAGTTGCCTATTTTTCAATTGGCATAACCAAGTCTGTATTTTGAAGCATATAGCACTTCAGAGCGTTTTGAAGGTTGGGAAGGTAGGTGGTTTAAAGACTGGGTCAGGGGCTGTGGAGGTGCCGGCAGTTTGCCTTCTTTTTTCCTCCTTGGCTGATCCAAAGATACGAGAAATAAGTTTCCATCGGGGCCTGCGCCAGGGATCCCAGTATCAGCCACACTAATGTTGGCTTGTTTTGCCTGACATTTCGCAAAAGCATCAGTATGTTTATTACTAGCAATGCCAGACAGCAAGATTCATCTGAGAGTTGATAAGGAGATTTGACATTGCTTTCAAGATACCTCCTTGAACGTGTCAATCGTGCCTTTCCGAGAAAACAAGTAGGCTAGCACTTTGGTCCCAGTGGAAAATCTTTTTCTCATATCTTTTAGTTGGCCAAGGAGGGAAAAAGGGAGCATACTGCCGGCACATCCACAGCTCCTGCACCCTGTCCTAAAATCACCTACCTTCCCAATCTTCAGAATGCTCTCAGAGGCACATAAATACAAAAAACAGACTTGGATATGCCAACCCCAAAACAGGATTCTACTCTTGCTTTTAGAGCTTGTTAACACACGTAGATTAAAAAATCAGTAGTGCCTATAAAAATATGCCCTGTATATCTTCACCTATGAAGGGCACCATCTTACAATACCGCACAGGAACCTTCTATAACCATTAACATGTGGTCTGCTTCAAAAGATCCATAACCTGTTACACCCTCCCCCAGGGTGTCATCAATCAGACAATGCGCACCACATGCTCTCAGGCTGCCAAAATCAAATCATCTGTATATGAAAACTGAACACCATATTGCTGTTGGAAGAATGATTACAAAAGCTCTAAGAGCTAGTACTACTAGCTCTTGCTAGTAGCAAAAGCCCTTGGGGAGCAGGCTTGGTTAACATGGACATAGGAAGTGATGATTGGCTGGCGCAGCACAACCTTTAAATTCCTGCATATGCATCAAATATATCTATATTCCCTATCTCTATCCACGTAATTTCCCCAAGAGATCTGGACACACATCAAGCCTTCCTGATGCTAAACTGATCACATCCCACCATGCCAAACCCACTTCTTCCTCTCCTTCTTCCTCCTCCTCCTCACACCATGTGTTATGCAGCAGGCACAGCACCCTACACAGATCCAACACAACTATCCGCGTTAAACAACCCCATCATCTGAGTGTGAACCAGCGGCATGTACACTTGATAAGAAAGAAAAGAAAAGAAAACTACGTAGGCAGAGGAAACTCTCCCTACATCAATTAAGGAAAAGGAGACACATTGGCTCAAAAGAGCCGTGAGTCCCCTCCACCACGGAGCTACAAAAAGAATATCCTATTGGGGATCTGGAGGGTTATTGGAAGCACCCGGCTCCATAACCTGGCTGCAAGGAGTATTTTTGTTTTCAACAGCACGCCTAGTGGTAAGAAGCTTGTTGGCATACATGACAGAATGGGCATGAAGTTTGCGAGCAAGTTTATTGGCGCGTTGGTGGTCAAGTCCCAGTTGTTTAAACTGGTTAAGGGATAGAGATTAAATATTGGAAAAACGAGGCCTGGGCAACAGTTGGAGACAGCACAGCGGCAGCATGCAGACCTTTACAAGAACACAAGTGGAAAAGCTATGACATTACATACCAGCATTTTGGGTTTTGGTGGGACTTGTGACAAATTGAGGCCTTGACCACCAACAAGCAAGCAAGCTTGCACGTTAACTCCATGCACATCTGTAAGTGTGCATCCCTGGTTGCTAGTTAGGGAACCTTTCCTTAATGCACGCGGCCTTTCGGCAAGCGTCGACTTTTCTTTTCTATTCTATTCACATCTTTCAAGTGCGCCCACAACTTGTAACCACTAAATACGCATTTGAAAACAAAAATATCCTCACAGCCAGGTCTTGGAGCCGGGTGCTTCTAGCAACCCTCCAGATCCCCACTAGACCCTCTTTTTCCTGCTTTGTGGTGGAGGGGACTTGCAGCTCTTTTGAGCCAATGTGATTCCTTCTTCGTAATTGATGTAGGGAGAGTTTCCTCTGCCTACGTACTTTTTATTTTTCTCTGCCTTCCGTTTCTCTCAGAGAGGGCTTCTGCTGAGGCCCTTTTGGGACAATACTGTCCTGGACACATGTAAGGGAAAAAAGTAATCAAGGTTGTTCCAGAAGCATGTTGATGATTCTTTGGTTGGCAATTCAAAGGAAGACCAGCAAGAGCCCATACTTGTACTTCTGTTGGAAGAAACCGGATGCATCCTTTTTAAGCTTGCGTAGTAGCTGCTTGATTTGTCTGCAAAGCTAAGCTTGCTTTATTGTGCATGTGGGTTTCAAGCTTATCTTTCAGGTTGGCAAGGCGGAGTGGGGGGACTGCCTCATAAGGAGGGCTTAGCCATACTTGATCGTCACAGTGTCCTTGTATGGTTCTAACTGGAAGCCAAAATAAAAGGGTGTGGAAAGGGTCACAGGCGCCTGAGGGTGCGATATTTGCAATCATTGGACATGATGTCCATGAATGCTGCAGTGCGTGCGTAAGCATAAGCTCCCTCATCACCAGGATGATACAGAGTGGACTGAACTGAAGGTCATTCCCATGGTCCCTGCACAACCTCCAAATCCCTGCACATGCATCAAACAGAATTATACCCCCTTACCTCTTTCCAAGAAAATTTTCTAAGAGATCTGGACTCACCTCCAGCCGTCCTGACGCTATATTGATTACTCCCTATAAAGCCAAACCCACTTCTTCTCCTTCTACCCCCTGCTCACACCATCATGCATTACGCAGCAGACACAGCCCCACACTGAGGGCCACAACAGCCAACCGCGTGAGGCAACCCCACCAACTGAATGTAAACCAGCGGCATGTGCACTTGATCGAAATCAAGTACTGTGAAGACACGAGGCCTGGACAGCAGTTGGAGGCGGCACAACGGCAGCATGCAGACCTCTGCAAACTCATTAATGCAAAAGTTGTGACTCTCCACACCATCCTTTTGGGTGTTGGTGGGACCTGCTACACTGAGCACACCCTTAACCAGTTTAAACAACTGGGACTTGACCACCAACGCGCCAATAAACTCGCTCGCAAACTTCATGCCCATTCTGTCATGTATGCCAACAGACTTGTTACCAGTAGGTGTGCTATGAAAACAAGAATACTTCTTGCAGCCAGGTTATGGAGCCGGGTGCTTCCAATAACCCTCCAGATCCCCATTAGGTTATTCTTTTTGTAGTCTTCGTGGTGGAGGGGACTCACGGCTCGTTTGAGCCAATGTGTTTCCTTTTCCTTAATTGATGTAGGGAGAGTTTCCTCTGCCTATGTAGTTTTTCTTTTCTTTCCCTGTTGTTCTTTCCTAGGAAAGGCCTCTCCCCTTTTGTTTCATCTTGTGGAAGCTGCCTGCCATCCCCGTGAGGATGAGCCACGACCTGGTGGTCGGGGACGGCATCTGCAATGCCCTCTTGACACTGAGGCTATTATAGGCGTAGCCTGATGCACCCTGCCGCTGCGAACAGCTCACAAACTCTAAGCTCTACAGTGCCGACAAAAGAACATAAAAGACCATCAAAATCTGTTGCATTCACCAGGGGGAGCTGCTGTAAGCTGTGTCAACTGCTTCAAGAACAATTAATGTGCAGCTACAGTGATTCAGCATAACACCTAGGCAAGCTGCTGACAGGGAGACAAGGCATAGATCACTACAGGAAGGTATGCAATAAGGTAGAAGAAGAAGAAGAAGAAGAAGTCAAAACAAGATACTGACGTCTTGTTGAACAAGCATGCCACCTGTCTGATGCAACACCTAGGCTTTCCATTGATTACTGTGGGCCAGGTAGAAAGGTGAAGCGTCCCTGCAAGCAGGGAAAGGCGTCGTGGGAAAGGCCTCGTGGACAAAGTGCATAGAAATTCAAGCAGGGCAAGCATGAGACCAGCAGGTATGTGCAGAGCTTGATAAGCTGGTCTTGATGGAGAAATTGCATGTGTCACATTCGTCAAACAGCAGGCATTCATCATTTTGAGCAGCATGCATGCACTTAATCATCATGGTTTGCAGCAGGTGTTTATTTGCTTTCTGTAATTATTGCCTGACCTTGAATCCACTACAGCTTCTGCTCAAATGTCTTGGCAGGTAGCGCTTGCCATTCATGGCTATGCATTATCATCCAAGGAAAACGAAATTGTTCACTACAAAAGGATGGCCATCAGGGCATTCCATGCCATACAGCAGCCTACCCTGCGCTCGGACGTGTTGGGTTGTTGGCGCTCAGCATGTCCCTCCCTTTCTATCACCTGCAACTTATCATGCTGCTGCTGCTGTGGCTGCTGGAATGGGCTGGTCTGCTTTGGCTGGAGCTTAGGTTTTTGCGGCAACTGTGGATCCTGCTCAGGCTTTGGTTGAAATAATGGCGCTGTCATCTGGGCAGCTTGACCGCCTGTGCCTGTTTGCTTCAGGATTGCAGCGTGTTTGGCGTTGCCTGCATGGGGGCTTTGGGACACCTCCTGGCCGTCTTTCAAGGTGCCTGATTTTGCTGGTGGTGTTGCTGATGGCTGATTTGTGCTCTTATGCTGTTTGCCATCCACGCTGGAATATTGTGTCTGCTGTGGCAGGTTGAAGGGCCATGCAGGAGGGCTGTGCAGGCTCCCTGTCTCATGCACCTGCGCAGATGGTATGGCTCTCCTTATGCTTGATAATGGGCATTGCCTTTTTCTTGTTGTTATTTTGGCGTTTACTCGTGCTCATGTTTGCGCACACACTCATTTGATACCTGTTCAAACCGCTTGCATCACTCTAGAGTCTGCACACAAAGAGTTGCCACATTGAACTGCAAGCACGCCTGATTTAAAGAAATAAACTCCTTGCATCCAAATTTCTGATATGCATGCATGCATTGCCATGATGAAAACCAGCGTTCCCTCTGCCGCACCTGGAACCTGCCCTTGCGCACTCCCTCCTGGCTGGAGAACACATCAGGCTGCAGCTCTACGGATGGCTGCTTCTGTTGCCGCTGCTCCTGCTGCTCCTGCTGCGGTGGCCCTTGCTTGACCTGGAATAGAAGAAAAGAAAAGACTACGCAAGCCAGGTCCAGCCGCGTGAATTTGGGAGAGCCTCTCTCACTAGCAATGAGCACGGACCTGGAGTGATGGATCCAAGCGCAGCGTCAGCTCATTGGATTCCTCCCTGCCAACCCCTGCCCCTTCTGTTTTTCTCAATGGGAAGGCGACACCTGAAGGCAGCATGGATCTGAGCGTGACCTGCTCTACGCTGTCCACTTCTGGCTGGTCGCTCAGCTGGCTTTGCTGGGGTTGCAATCCTTGTTGCACAGATGCTGGTCCAAAATCCCAACCTGCCACATTCCCATAATAGCTCTCCATGCTCCTGCAACACACACAATGCAGGCAGCTGTCTATTGCAGTACCATGGGCCAAGGGTGGGACATGTTCAAAAATTCCTAGCCATCCATTTCATTGAACGTGCATTCCAATGATGAATGTACAGTTTTGGAATTGTGATTGACATCTTCCCTTGCCTGCATTTTACATGCACGTGGCTTTTTAGTTGGCGTTGACTTTTCTTTTTGTTCCTACA
Organism: Dunaliella primolecta; assembly: GCA_914767535.2. Lineage (NCBI taxonomy): Eukaryota > Viridiplantae > Chlorophyta > Chlorophyceae > Chlamydomonadales > Dunaliellaceae > Dunaliella > Dunaliella primolecta. The sequence continues at coordinate 6,075,779 of OU611762.1, forward strand.
TTGCCCCCTGCTCCCCTTGCCAGAATCTTGTCCATTTCCTTTTCTGTCCTGTGTTCATTGCTATGTCCTGTACATGACAACCTAGAAAAAGTGAGGCCTTTGAATGTGATTCATACACCAGAGATGTCTTAAAAGTACACCATCATGTAAAATCGTGCTTTTTGCCGAATCATGACTAATTAGGTTGGTTGTTCAGTTGGAAGTCTTAAGTCAAGAATTGGAAGGAAGAATTGGAGTTGGAAGAAGTTACCGCTTGGAGTGCACGTGCCTAATTAGCCACGGCATGAACCCTAGTTTTCACCACCAAAACTCCATATCTGACCACCCACTGCACCAGACCGGGTGCTTTTTAGAGATTGGGATCCTTGTAACAAAAGAATATCATTACAAAAGAAATGGAGTGAAAAACCCAGTGGTTGATGTTCTGTGGCGATTCAAGCCATTTTCCTATAAAAAAGCACCGTGTTACCTGCTTTTGGAACAGTAAATGTGCAGTGACGGTGATTCAGCATGACAGCACCACATTAGGGTTTACGTGCCCCATGTGAGCTTTAGCCCAGTCTATCTAAGCACACAGGGCAACTTACACAAATCTGAGCATATGCTCTGGTAGCTTGTAACGCCAGATACACTTGAGAGCTCAAATTGTCCCAACCAGATGAAGTGGCTGTGAGTGGGCGCACTTTGAATGCAAAAAAGGAGAATATTTGGGCACATGCTTAGCTGACCCCCTCTGGGAATTTTCACTGCCTACGTATGTTTCTTTTCTTTTCTTTTCTTGGCTACAAAATCTGTGATACACGAATCATTATTATGATGAACCTGATCCTTCTTCCTTTCTCGACATGTCCTATAAACCATTCGTGCATCCATAGCTTCCAACAAAAGTTTCAGAATGCCAGGTGATACCAGCAATAATGAATCATACACTCAAATTATTTTCGTGCCCTGTGTGCCACCATGCACTAGGCAAGACTTGGGGCTCCGCATTCAAAGCACATCCAATCACACAAAGGACAGGCCAAAACACTCATATCCTCCCTACGCCTAGCATAGCACCATGGCCTGAACGAGCTCCTTAACCTCCTCATCTGTAAGCATGAGGGCACAGTATAATGACAGACTCAGACACGCCTCGAGACACTTACTTCCTCTCGGCACCTTGTATGGAACCATTCCCCTGCTGAGTACATTTCCCCCATATCACAGGGCATGAGGTCGCATAAAATGACAGATCCAGACATGCCTCCAGACACTTACTTCCTCTCGGCACCTTGTATGGAACCATGCCCCTGCTGAGTACATTTCCCCCCTATCATAGGGCATGAGGTCGCATAAAATGACAGATCCAGACATGCCTCCAGACACGTACTTCCTCTCAGCACCTTGTATGGAGCCATGCCCCTGCTGAGCACCTTGATCTCCTTATTCATAGGGCATGAAGTCACATATATTGACACACTCAGACACGCCTCCAGGCACCTACTTCCTCTCAGCGTCTCACATGGAGCCATGCCCCTGCTGAGCACCTTGATCTCCTTACTTATAGTGCACAAAGCTGCATGAAATGACACACTCAGACACGCCACCAGACACTTACTTCCTCTCAGCGCCTTGTATGGCACCATGGCCCAGGTATGCGCCTGCCCCATCCTGCTGCTGTGCCAGGCCTTGCATGGCCCCCTTTGCTGCAGCAGCTGCATCATCTGGGAGCTGGTTAGACCTGGGAGCTGCCTGGACCTGGTCGCGCTCTTTTTGGGGAAGCTTTTGAGGGGACACCAAAGGGGCTGCAGCTCCACGGCCTGGTGACACAGAAATTTGAGCTTTCTTGGCTCGGCCATGCAGACATTTGAGCACCTCATTCTTATCACACAGACATATGTGCTTGGATCAGACTTGGCAAATGGTGGTGGCCTGTTTGTGGCCTTAATTAAATGATACTGGCTTTCCTCTTTTGCTGGAACACAGGAAGTTTCCATTTGCTTTGCTTCACATTTTGTGACAGTGTGATGCTCACTATGCTACGAGGCTTTACATAATGTACATATGAGGGAGAGTTTGCAGGGCGATCTAACCCAGAACATGAGCACTGGAAGCTTGCAACCACCTGCAATAAGGAATTGAGTTTCATATTCGCTGTCAACACACCTAGAGCATGTGTTAAGGAAGACAGGTAGCACTCGCTTGCCTCTTTTCTTTCCTTTCCCTCCTATTTTGCTCGCCTCACCAGAGCGATCAATCTTAAGCGCCTTTATGAGGTAAGCATTGTCTTTGCCCTGCTGCTTGAAGAACTTATGATGCAGCAGCTGCGCAGCGGTTGGCCGCTGCTCAGGGTCCTTCTGTAAGCACTGGCGCACCACATCCCGCATGTACCTGTTGTACAGCATCAGAGCATGAAAAGAGAAAAAGAAGGAGAGATCAGCCTGTTGTACAGCATCAGAGCATGAAATGAGAAAGAAAGAAAGATCTACGCTTTTGCCGTTTGGCCGCATGCATCAGAGCATGCGGAAGTAGAAATGCAATGCTTGAAAAGATCTTGGCTTCATGCGCACAGCATTACAAATATTAACATCACATTTACGCACATATACCCAGCAATATCAGCAACAACAGCAGCAGCAACGGCAGCGGCAACAACGACGTTGTTGAACCACCATCACCACCACCACCACCACCACCAACAATAACAATAACAACAAAAATGAGTGTGTTGGGGTGCTGATGTTTCTATGCAAGCACTGTTTGAATGATGCTTAATATCTCTGCATCTTGCCTTGCGTTATACTTGCATGAGTACAGAGTATGATCTGGGGAAAAATGCTCAGAAAATGCTAAACCTTCTGATTTAGCCAGTTTGTTGCCCCCTGATCTTTTTGAATCTAAGGGTAAAAAAGAAAAGAAAATCTACGCAGGCAGTAGAAAAACTCCCCACATCAATTAAAGAAAAGAGGATGCCTAAGGCCAAGGCGCTGTGTGTATCCCCTTCACCAAAGAAGAACCTAAGGAAAGAGAGGAATTGAGACAGTAGCGTGGATTTAAAATCTCGTCATCCAACCTCAATTGTAACTCCCCAACGTAAGCCTGTGGAGATTATGTGCCCAGATCTTGGGCCAAGCAATGACATCATCCAACGGTAAAAAGCTGCCGCCAAAAGTAGTCGCTACAGCTACCGCAAACAAGCTAGTGAACACCTACTTGCTGTAGGTGCGCCCTCCTTCCTTTGCTTCCAGCTGTGGCGGTGGCTCTTGCAACGTAGTAATCAGCACCTGCATTTATCGGCAGTAGCATTCTCAACTGTCGCAGGAAGTGTTCTTACTGCCTGCGTGGTCTATTCTTTTTCTTTTCATATGCACCAGCTGATAATGATGCACATAATTCGCCCGCAAGAGTCCTTTGTCATACAGACTTTTGCGCATCAATTGTCCGCAGTAGGCTTTTTGGCAAAATACAAAGAAACTGTCACCAAATGAACCACATGATACAAATATTACATGTGTTCCAAAGTTATATAGTACCTCTCCTTTAAAATCTCACAACTTTGCAGGAAGGTACACCGTTTTGGAGACTATTTCATATCCCGACCTTTAGAGGACTCATGCGGGCAAAAGGCGCAAATCCCCGGGCCATCTCTATACAGCTTATCCCAAAGCTCCATATATCAGCCTTGGTTCCGTATTCATGCTCCTGATGAGAGCAGCACAGCATGCATGAAAAGATTAGGCACTCATTCGTCATATCATGTGTAAGAAAGGTATCCAGTCCTGCCACTTTGCAATGATAGTATACCATATTGTGAACATATGAAGGAGCAAAGGAAAAGGCGTCCCATCTCATACCTCAAGCAAGACCCTGTATGACGCACTTTTTATCAGGCATCTTAAAAGAAAGTTAAGACGTTGCTGGGATCATACATGGGCGCGCGCACACAGACACGCGCACACGCACACATACACACACAAACACACACACAAACACACACACGCACACACACACACGCACGCGCACACACACACACGCACACACACCCCTGAGCACAAAAAATAGAAAGGCTAAGCTTGTTTGGCCGCGTGCATTAAGGAAAAGTCACCTGTCCTGAAAGGCAGGGCCCCATCACACAGACCAAGAGCACACACACACATACCTGGGCAAGGACCTCTGGAGCCATCCAGGAGGGTGTTCCTACCAGAGATAACCTGCCCACCAAAGCTTTGCCCCAAGATTGAGCCTGGAAGCATGATCATGAAACAGTGTGCTCTAGATTGAGTTTCGGTGTTGGAGAAATCCAAGTTGGCAACTTGAAGCAATATTGAGAGAGAACTCATGACATTCAGCTCAATGTATCAAAACATGACACTCTATGCAGCTTGTTGATTGCTCTATGTTGTCACACTGGGTGAGGATAAAGAAAAGATCCAGCACATATTTATGAAACAAAATTAGGAGGACAGCTAAAGAGGCCAAAACCTCTCAGGAGGAGGAAAGAGAACAAAGAAAAGGAAGGAAGAGAAAAGAGTAAAGGAAGAGAAGAAGGGAAAAAGTGTGGGGTCCAGATCCCCACTACTTCCTGTTTCTGGCTCTCTCCTAGGCTAACAAATGTGTTTAGTTCAGAACAAAGGACCCTGTGGTGAGTTCCTTGCTAGCTTACTATCTACTAGGTTACCTACCTAGTAGGGAACCTCTCCTTGATACATGGCCGTTCGGTTAGCGCGGTCCAGTTTTTTTCTTTTCTCTTCTCTTATTTGTACACTTACAATTGTTCTGGCTGCTTCTCACTCATCTTGAAGATGGTTACGCTCGGGTTATACTTGGGCCGAGCTGACCAAGCTGGTGGATGCAGCCATTTGCAATGCAAGCATGCGAAGATATCAGAGTCTCATTATCACTCACCGTAGAGTACATCTTTTTAACAAAAAATCATAACTTAAACCTTCCTTCTGGCTTGTAATGCTTGGCATCAATTAAGTTTATTTGCGGCGTTGAACAGTGAAGATTGCCTTGCACACAATTGCATTGAAAAGCGTCCAAGGTGCCCAAACTAAGTGTTTAATACCAAGTATGTATAACCTGCTTTTGAAACAGTAAATTTAAGATTTCCTCAAATGCACTTGCTCATACTGACCCTCTCCATAGTGGCAGCAACTCCAAAATCGCTGAGCTTTATGCTTCCATCCGATCCTGAAAGATGAAAAATGAAAAGGTGAGGGAGTGATTTTAAGCTGCCATCAGCTGCCCTTTATACCAATGCTTCTGTGTCTGCTTCAAGGTTGTGCTTGCAAGCTATCAGGCTGGGCGATACTACTATCAAGAACATATTCGGTAGAAGATACAATTATGCTGCCACCTTAGACAACAAGCCAGGACATGACAGAGAGAGGGGGGCAAATTTAAACTTCGCTCACCAATCAGTACATTTGATGCTTTGACGTCTCTGTGAATTCCACCCTGGGAAATTAAGCAAAGCAGGAAAGCTTGGTAATTTGGAATAACCTAGGTGCTTGGCATAAGGTGATAGCACTTCCTCTTAAGCTTTGCCTGCATGCATACACTCCTCAATTTGCTAGTATACTTAACGACCTGTTTACGGATACTGACTTGAATCAAGACAAGAAAAGGCAATTCACAGGATTTTGGTCAATGCAGTATCAATTTGATACAATATGCATACTTTACTGAAATGAACAGCATGTTCCAAATTACAGTTCTTGGAGCATAGATTTAAATCTGTTATGGTATCTCCCACATGTGCATGTGGGTGCGCATCTCTTGTGTGCACTACCTACGTGCATGGCTCATGCGCGCATGTGGGTACTACTCATCTGTTACATGCAACTACCCACCTGTGCATGGACGTACTCCAAGGCTTTGAGCACCTCCCTGTCATGAGATAAACGGAAAAATGCACATCATGCACATTTACATGTATAATGTCAGCATGGTCTTCTTGGCATTCAGTGCTGGATTAACAAACCACGCCAGGGCACCAGGGTGCAGAATCAGTGCTTATTGTATTTGCATCCTAAAGGTGTAGGGTTGCAGCACAATTCCACGGTTTGCCGATCTCTTTGCGCTGCAGTCTCTAATTGGAATCTAACTGGTGTGTTTATAGTCAAAGGGTTCATGCTTGCAGCGTTTTGAAGAAAACCCACCTGCCGATGGTGGCGATTGTGGGCTCATCAAGTCCATGAGGGAAGGTGCTTTTGAGCACACTGGCCACGCTACCACCCGCCATGAGCGGCATCACGAACCACCTGCACATTTCAGCACATGTGGATGTATTCCTGGCTCCATGGTTGGGCTCGACAGAGGAAAAAAAGGGAATGCTTGGCAAAAGAAAGAAGATATACTCATCACTCTGCAAGGAGTAATACCATGATTGCTTGGCAAAAGAGGAAGAAGCCCCCGCTGCTTGAGCTTGGCAACAGGGCAAATACTCATTGCGTGGCAATGGAATGCATTTTAATCCTCCAGCGGCAGATGTTCTTTCATGTCAGTGCAGGCGTATTGCTAACATGGCCTCCCCTTTTCTCAAACATCACATCGCTATCACCATAGAAAAGGCTACTGTCCAGCGACTGTGTTAAGCAGCATCTCATTTGCACAATCCACCTTTCAAACTCACAACTCATTGCCGTTTACAAATGCACAATGGAGTGGAAGCACATTGGGGTGGCCGCCATAAGCTTTCATCGCGGTGGCTTCCCGCATGAGGTCTGTCAAGTCTGCTCCCAACCTGCAGACAAATAAGAGTTTGATCGGTTGGGGCCTCAACATACCCACCAAATCTGCATCCAACCTGTGGCAAAAATCAGCATACAATATCAAGAAGAGTGACAGAAGCTTGAAGTGCGAGGTGGTGGCTTTTGCATTTGGGGTGTGAACTGGAACATTAAAATTTGTGGCCACAGGGCTTTCAGGCGATCCAAGCCCGCCTGCCCACCCACCTTTCACAATCGCATAGCTTGCATGCCACCGGCTCCTGCTTCCCCTCCTCAGTGTTTACAAGCGCAGAGTATACCTACGTGTCGAGACGGAGGCTGTGCTGTGTCTGTACAGATGCACATTTACGGCGTGCGTCTTCCTGACTTTGGCAAGTTTACCGTTGAGCTGCATCCATGCCCTATAATCTCCATCAGGGTGTATCGCTTCGGGTCTGGCGGGTAAGTCTTGCAGGGGCCTACAATTGGCTCGGGCTGCTTTCCTCCTATGGCGGCTGTTGGTGGGTCGTGGTTGCTGGATGGGGATTGCTTGAGGCTTGAGGAGGTGAAAAGGCTTGACAGTGCAGAGGAGGAGCGCTTCATGATTGACGGATTGGGTAGCTGGGTTGGGCTTTTCCTCAGCTGCAGATCATTGACACAACTTTCACATCTTATGCCTGGAATACTATGTAATATATTGTTAATGGAAAACAAGAGCTAAGCATCAGCTTTGGAGAATGAAAGCCCAAATGAAAAGGAGTGAGGAATGAGGGCGTGCTGTATTCCACCACACGTAATATTTTATTGTACTGTTGACTGTGATAATATGTTGACTAAATCTGCGAACAGGGAACGAGTAAATCTGCGAACAGGAGAACTCGGCGCTTCAGCAACACAAGCAGTGCCGAGTGCAAGGTGAAGTGCAAGATGAATGGTGGAGCACTCTTAGATCCCAACGTTGATGTTGGTTCTCCATGCTACGTGGAGAGAGATTGCGATTTTGTGCTGTGACTGACTGGGTGATGCATGAGCTACATCCACCTCCATGATTCCTTCTTGAGTTAACAATTGTGCTGCATGACACATCTCTGCATGCGTTGGATGCAAGCTTAAGCAAGCAGCATGTGCAATTAAAACGGTCTCTCACTCGTTTGCTGCAGATGCCTGCATGAAGTGTGCACAATCTCTCGTACACACATTCATACGCACGTGTCTGAACTCAAGAAATGAGAGCTCTCATTCATTTGCACCCACAGTACACAAGTATGGTGCACACGCGCGCGCGCGCACACACACACACACACACACACACACACACACACACACACACACATACACACACACACGCGCACACACGCGAGCGCACACACACACACACGCACATGCACACACTTGCACACGCACGCGCACGAGCACACACACGGATGGACGCATGCACACATGCTCACACGCATGCATGTGCATCTGCATTTTCTTATCTTCAGCTCGCATGCAAAGGCGTGCACGCATCCATGCATGGTCATAGAAGGCATGTACCCTCACTCACCTTGAGTCAGAGATGGTGATGGATGAAGCAGCTTGTGGTCAGGCAAACGACAAGAACCGCTGCTTGCATACATTTCTTCGTGCGTTTAAAAAAGCAGAGTGCATCACGTGCTCCACCGCACGCTTGCCCTCCCCAGGCTCCCTAAGGCCCCCGTTTGGAGCCCAGCCCCCCTTTCTGTGCCCAATGCCAGCGCAGCCGGTGCAGCCTCACCCATCCCCCGATTTGTCTTACAGCCAGTAGCCCCTCGTGCTCCCTCCTCCCTCCTGCCCACCACCTCCAGCAGCAGACTAGTAGTGGCAGCGGCTGCAGGCGACCAGCAGCAGCAGGAACAGCAGCAGCAGGCCTCCAGCAGCAGCCCCCCAGAGTCTGCGCAGCAATCGCCTGGATCTGGACCATCCTTCCTGAGTCTGCCTCAGGCGGAAGACACCTATGAGGTGCGCACCTGTGACACTGTTGTTGTTGTGAGAGTATGTTTTGGGAAAGGAAAGGGCTACATGGCTGTGTGTACCTGCCTATGAGGGCGGCTTGGCTCAGTGACAAAACTTTTGGGCTGGAGGCGCCTATGAGATGTGAGCTCGTAGGCATGAAAGCATCCAAACTCCCAGGATTGTCGTCCTAAACGCGTTCGGATTCACTGTGCCTTCATGGCAAACCAGCTTTCTTATGATGTGGAATGGCGTCTGTCTTTGAGCATCTCTCTGTGCAGATATCCAATAGCCTTCTTTGTGCCCTTTTCTCTTCGGACATACGGCTTGAAGGCTTCCCCCGTGCATACGTGTGCATTGTTAGATGCAGAGGGGATCAGCGGCCTCCAAGGTTCCCCAAGTCTGTTTACAAGCATACTAGCAAACAAAGAAGAAAAGCCAGGAATTTCAATCCGCTTGCGCACCTGCACGAGCCAACAGTTCAGGGAAATCATTGCAACAGACAATTCAATTGACACACACACGTACAAACACACATGCATGCATACACACATGTGCATGCACAGGTGGACACGCTGGCAGGTGTGCGTGCTTCAGTGGTGGGTAGCACTGTGCGTGTGGAGTACTTGGCCAAGTGGAAGGATGGTAGCCCTGACACATGGGAGGAGGGCATCAACCTGTCAGAGGACCTGATACGCGACTATGAGGACCGCTGGTGGAGTGCGTGTCGAAAAGGGGACTTCAAGACACTGGCCAGCATGCTGGAGGGGGGGGCGCCAGGTGCGGATGCACGTTTTGGGCGTATGACTGTACATGTGCGTGGGTGTGCACGTGAGTTTATGCATGCATGCACGTTTTGGGGGTATAATTACATGTGCATGTATATATACGTGCGTTTATGCATGCATGCATGTGTGTATGTGTGAAAGAGAGGTGGGCCATGCTGTGCTGTGTCTGCTCCAAGCAGCCTGGGCAAACAGTGTCTTTTTTTGCTATCATGGCTGCCCGTGCATGTGCTCCTAGCAAGCCTCTAAAGACTCCATCAATAAATGTTTCACTACTAATCCGTTGCTGGTAGTCTTGTCATGCCCAAGTCTGTGCTCATGCCTTGCTGGTTCTGTCGCAATTGTTAAAAGCACGGCATTGCCTGGGAAGTTGGTGGACACACGCATATACACACACGCACGCCCGTGCTTGTCTGCATGTCATGTACTGCTGTAGCTGCCCATTCTTATGCCCATGCCCATTCATTCCCTGCATTCATGTGCAATCATTCACGCCCACGTACTTATGCTACTTTCTTCTGGCCATGCCCACATTTGCTTGCAGGTGCTTTCCCAAGTGGTGAACGAGCGCGGCCAGAGCGCACTGCATTTCGCTGCAGCCCTGGGCAAGCAGGTGGGTCTGGCTGTTGTGCGCCTCGATCCTTTTTTAAAAGCATGATGCGTTCTTGTTTTTTCCAGCCTTCTGCTTGAGCAC
>OU611762.1:6086423-6153923 GCA_914767535.2 Dunaliella primolecta
TAAAGGGGTACTGCACTTCACAAGTTCCCAGCGCGGTCAGGCCTGGTAGCTTGTATTTGCGCACGGATGCATGCACCCGATCGTGCTATTAGCACCCTGTAGCACCTTACTAGGATACCAAGACCTGCCGATTGGCACTGAAGAGAGGTCTCTTTGTATGAATAAGAGTCAGTGCTATGCGCGCAAGGGTGTGAGCAGCAGGTGGCGTGGAGACAAAAGCGCAGCAAATTAAACAAATTTTCAGGAAATTTCAGTGGCAGTTTGGGGTGCTCAATTGGATTATAAAGCTGGGAACGCAGTTGGTGGGCTTGCAAGCTTCCTGTGGCTGCCTAGCAGGACATGCATGCACAAAGTCTTGTGACTCAGTGTTTGCCCCATTATTATGCTGCTGCTCATCTGGTGGCAGCAAGTATGCAGATGGATGCAACATTTATCTTTATAGAAGCAGGTGCCCTTTTTGTCAGGTAGGGGTCGGAAAGGGGGTGGTGGTTGGGTGAGTAGGTCAAGGGGGTAGGGGGTTGTCGGGTGGGGAGGTCAAGACCAAAATTTATGTCCCCCATGAAAAAATAATTTACCCCTCTTGACTCGATAGCATCTTTTGGGTGTCCCTTGCTGGCATGCATGTATGCACCTTGACGTCACTGCTGCACCTGTTTTGCAGGCTGCTGGCTACATGCACTCAAATACGATGACCACGCTACTGGAGGCAGGTCTGGGGGTTCAGGTGAGCGAGGCTAGGTGGAGAGCATAAGGGGCGTCTTGGTGGGGATGCTAGGCGCGCCTTCCTGAAAGATGCACGCAGCCTGTAACGGCATGCATGGTCCTTTCCAAAGAAAAGAAAAGAAAAAAACAGAAAGAGTTTGCCAGCCAAAAAAATGACCACATGTATTAGGGTAAGGTTTTCCGAATCCTCTTCTAGGGCCGAGGGCCTCATGAGCAGAGGGGCTGCATGCTCAGTCTCTGCATGGCTGATGGTATGTCCCGGCTTGACCGCTGTCTCTTGCCACCAGCTCCTACAAAAAAGAACAGGAACAGAAACTACACAGGCATCGGAAAGCACAAATGAAAGGAATGATTAGGGCCAAGGCACCATCTACCCTCTCCACCAGGGGAAAAACGGGAAAGAGATCAAAGTGTTCAGGAGGATTGCTAGCAGTACCCCATGCCTGATTTTGGTGATATGAGTCGGTAGATGCAACAGCTTCTTTCATAACTCGAGGAAACAAAACAGAGCATGCACCTATGCGAAGGTGGGATGTCCAACCTAGCTTCCCCTTTTCTTGTATTTTAACATGCATGCATGCACAACTTGATGAGCAATAAGCATCTGTACATTACCTGAAACAGCACACAATTCCTTGCATGCATTGCTGTCTTCACTCACACCCACACTTGAGCATGGCCGCTGCCCTCATACTCAAATATTTGCGCACTGCCACCGACAGATCAAGGACAAGAACGGAAAGGACGTAGTGTCACTGATTGAGGACCTGCGCCAGCGCATGCCCCTCGACCTGGCCACCATCATGCAACGCTTGAAGCTGGAGGAGGTGAGACCAATGTTGCGTGCTCCAGAAGGTTAGCTGCTCAAAGGGCACCTTGGTTTTGCTTGGTGAGCATGGTTTCAGCGTGTGATGACAGTGATGATAATGCTAGTTCATTGGGCTTCCATGCTGCTGGGACTGAAGATGATGGGTCAGCCAGGATCTCCACCAGCCAGGTACATGCCTGGGTGAGAGTAAGCAAGAACTGAGAATGAGTCAGCCAGGATCTTCACCAGCCAGGTACATGCCTGGGTGAGAGCAAGCCAGAACTGAGAATGGGTCAGCCAGGATCTCCACCAGCCAGGTACATACCTGGGTGAGAGTAAACCAGAATCGTCAAGCCAGAGAGTGATGCATCTCCTGTGTCAGGGGATTGGACACTAACAGCATACAAGAATGGGGAGGACAAGCCAGGATTCCCGCCTTTCAGATACTTGCCTGCGGGTGCTCTTGCGCCACTTCCACTGGGAAAGGATTTTTGCATCTTGCTAGGAGTTTGGTATGTATATCTAGTGACAGGAAGGGCTCCTTACTGGCATCAAAGATGGTTTTGGAGGGGTTTGCTGTGCAGCTTTCATCCCTTCAAGTCAGTGCACCAAGGAGGAGGTACACAAGTGGCATGGCCACTCTCAGAATGTAACTGTAAGTGCACGATGGTGCATGTTTGCCCTTGTCATTCATGCATGAACGGATCTCCATACAAACACACACGCATGCACACACACACACACAACAATACATGCACACACACACAATCACACACACGTGCACACACGCACGCACGCGCCCACTTTCGCTCACAGGTTGCCAACAGCTTGACGGACATGATGTATGAGGAGGCCCCCATCAGCAGGGTAGGTGTAAAGCCTGGAACAACTCGTGCTTGAGAAGGGGTGTAAAGCAAATGCTCGATGCCCTAAGCTCTTTTGCTGCCCAGCTTGCACTGACCGCTCAGCAAACACAGGAAACTTTCAGCACTTCCTTGCACAGAAGTGGTGAACAATTGCCTCAGATGGAAGCCTTGTATATATATATAAATGTTTCCCACTTCCATGATAGTACCCTATGTGCAAAGCTTGCAGTGCACGCTGTAAGCATGGTTTGTGCTCTGCATACTTGTACCATAATCATGCACCTCAGCATTGGCTATCTGATCAGCAAGTGCGGAATGATGATCTATCCATAAAGGCAAGGGGCAACCTCCCAGGATGCCACTGATGAGCTGCTTGTTCTACACGAGATTGCTGACCGCAATTTGCTCCTTTTGAGCGAACATCATGCACGCAGATATGATCTATGCTTTTGACGATTAAGTAAGTGCTAGGGCCAATAATACACATTGCTCGCCAATCATACAGTTACATGCCTGCTGCATTTGCAACATTGCACCTCAGTACTTGCCCGTCTTTGTCGACATGGATAAGAAATCCATGTTTGGAGCAGTGTTTGTGTGACATATTAGAAGAATCAATGCCACTCTGCTGGTCTTATGTTTCTTGTGCTGTTGCTGAGCACTAGCGCCTTGCAGTGTCTGGGCTTCTCAGGAGCAGACCCCTGCCCATGGAAAAGCCAGCTGCTAATCCTATAGCTTCCTCAGTTTCCATCCTCCATGAAAAACACTTCTCAGGTGCTGGCTGAGCAGCCCACCCCTGATAAAAAGCGGGAGCTGCTGAACTCTCTCTCTCTCTCTCTCTCTTTCTCTCTCTCTCTCTCTCTCTCTCTCTCTCTCTCTCTTTCTCTCTCTCTCTCTCTCTCTCTCTCTCTCTCTCTCTCTCTCTCTCTCTCTCTCTCTCTCGTGCGCGTCTGTGTGTCCACTTTCCATCTACTTGTGTGCAAATGCATTTCAGGTGCTGGCTGAGCAGCCCACCCCTGATGGCAAGCGCGAGCTGCTGTGCCAGTTTTTGGATGGCCGTGACGATGCTTGGGTGCATGAACGCGATGTGTCTCCTGAAGTCATTGGTGAGTGAAGGGAATGCTGTGGTTGGCAAAGCATTTTGAGACTGTAAGTTTGGAAAATGATTAGAAGCCTGCTCAGGCGTTGAAATCGGGATGTGTCTCTTACAGCCATAAGTGTGTGAATATGATCATTTTATTGATGAGGCACCTGACTGAGGATGGGGATGGACTGAAGGGGATGAGTCTCCTGAGCCCAGTTGATGAGGTGCATATGCTTCCTGACACGAGTCTCCTGGAAGAAGCCTCCTGAGGGCATCGATGAGGCGCTTTTCCCTTCATGATACGCTCCAAACGACCATGAGCATCGGTGGGCCTTTCTTTAGGACCTCCAAACGACTGGTTGCCAAACAACAAGAGGTCTCCAGTCGAAATGCAAGGCTGCTAGCGTCAGCAGGCTTTGGAAAGGAAAGAAAAGAACAGGCGATGCATGCCAAGTCCGGCTGAGTGCATCATGGAAAGGTGTCCCCTAACTAGCCTCAGTGGGCTTTCAATTCAAGCGGCACGTTCCTTAGCTTCCTCCTGTCATGCCCGTCTCTTCAAGTAGTGTTTCAAACGGTGTGTTTCTTAGCTGCCTCGTGCCAGGTTGCTTGAAGTGCTCATGCCTATGTGAACCACTGCCTCCTCTGTTAGGCCTCCTGTGCCTCTGGAGCACTCTGTTGCACCCAACCGAACTCAATTTGTAGCGGTGCTCTGTCCCATAAGGAACATCAACACGCTTGCTTGTTGTGTAATGCGAGGTAAACCAGGGGTAAACAGTGAAAGGAAGGAACTTGGAATGCAGGCTGAAATGCTTTGAGTAACAGCTTACATGTACACACAGTGTGTCTTCAAGCACCTTATTCAGTTTCAATAGATGGCTGTTCCGGTGCTTCAAATTGCATGCCTTCCTGGTTGCACCGTTGTTCATGCAGAGGACTACGAGGCAGGGATGGAAGTGGCCGTGGCCTTGGAAGTTGAGGACATGGTGGAAGCTAATTATGAGCGCAAGTTCAAGGTGAGCGCTCCCTTGTTTCTTAATCCTCAGCTCTAGGTTGGTGCTTTACCATATCCATATATAAGCACTTCAAGAACGAAAAGGTGAACCAGTGGCAATAATGGACGTGTAGTAAAGCTGTGAGCAAGAGCTCGTCCTACAAGAAGTTTTTATATCCATATGAAGCCAAACGGTTGTCATACCATACTGAATGACTGCCAGCTATTGCAGACCCCATGTGCAGATAAAAGGATGACCTTGTGCCGAATGTTTCATTGCCTTGCTGCTGCCGACCTCATGCAGTGTCCTTTGTTCTGCCTAGTTCTTGTCCAAAGGTGTGTGTGTGTGGAGACGCCTGATGCAATCAGTGAAGGCTCAATGCAGTAGCTGTTGTCACGATTTTATCTTTCCAGGTGCGCTGGAGTGATGACTACCCTGACTCCTGGGAGCCTGAGGACAACGTGTCTCCAGACCTGATCGCAGCCTTTTTTGCAAAAAAGCACCCAGCAGGCATGGAGCAGCCACAAGCCCAAGGGCCCCAGTCCCAGTCTCCTGAGGCAGAGAAGGAAACTGCAGGGGTAGCATGAATACTTGTGTGAAGCTCGACTTGGACTGCTGGGTGCTTAGATTCGCAAGTGACTTCACTGACAAGCCAAGGGGCAGAGCTGGGGGTGGTATGGGGATCCTGGGTGACTTGGAAGTAACAGTCAACGCTAGACACCAATCAGCGTACATTAATGAAAGGCATAACAGTCAGCGCTGGCACTTATAAAAAGCCTTACCAAGAACGACTTCGTATGCATTTTCCAGCATTCCTAGACCACACATTGTTTACGCATATGTATGTGTACATTATTTATGCATGTCTTGATTTTGAAGCCAGGCATATTTTTGAAAATGGCTACATAGCTGAAGTGTACGTGCTTAAAGGGGCAGCTGAGCTGAAGCAAAATGCTGCCTGTAACCTGACAATGAGTTACAATGGGATTTGACCTTCAGCCAGGTAGTTTGGCTGCTCGGTCTGCTTAACTGTTCCAACAGCACAAAAAATATCCATGAGATCAGAAATAAAACGATAAGTCTCATTAGTTTGATTCTGCAAGAAATGAATAGCATCCTCAGAGCTAGCTTGAGGATAGTACAAAGTGCCTGAATCGTCCAGAAAAATTCTATAAGACGAGGGGAAGTCAGAAAATAACTGTGCATAAGCCCTTCGAAGAGAACACACAGAAGCGCAAGAACAAAGGAACACCGCATGCTTTTCATCTTGGAGTCCTTGTTCACATCTATCACAAGTTGATGTGTGCTCCTGCCAAAGTGATGTCTCAACTCTTAAAGTATGAACATGTAAGCGAAAACGTGCTATGTTTCTTAGCGTGCGCTTGCCCAAATCAAGATGCAAATACCTGGGGACAGAAAAGGGCGCACCATGAACAGACAAGGGTCTCAAAGGAAGTGCCATCCAGTGATGATCCTTGGCTGATTTGTTTGAGTGGTCACCGTGTTCTGCCAAGGCATCAGCATTCCACACACCTCGCAGCCTTTTTCTCAGATCAACAACAAACTCCCTCATGACTATAGGCTGCCCTGACCGAACACAATGAGTAAACACGTTGCACCTGTCCAAGCCTGTGCAGGCAGCCAAAATTTCTGCGGTCCAGCATTTATGGGAAAGCCTGCTCATTTCAACATCTGCTTGCAGTACCTCACTGAGTGTAGTGCTGTTGCTGCGCAGTAAGGCATTGTAAAACCTAACTGCTGCACAAAACCAATAGAACTGTAAAGGTTCATGCCCACACTCGCGCAGTACAGACCAATTAGGAGTGGTGCGCTTTACCCCAATGATACGCTTCAATAAGCACATATGTACAGTTTGCAAAGGACAGTCCATTTCAGCTCCTTCTTTCATAAATCTAGTGCCCCAAATCTGGCATGCATACATGCTAGCAGGGAGAGCATGTGCTTTAGTCAGCCAGAGCATGGTATGCAGCCTATCTGTCAGGCGGTGCTCAGATGCAAATTGCCTAATCCGTCTACAACCAGCTAGGAAAGGGGTACACATGTACTCAGCAGTGACCTGCGGGTTGCGTTGTTTTGTGAAAAGCGTGCCTAAATGCCTAAAAGCATCTGCACACGCCAAACGAGCTCCACTTAACGTGAAAACTGGCACATCATCACCCTTTGAATTAAAGTGCACAATCTCAGACTTGGCAGTATTGATCACCAACCCTTTCCGCTGAGCATACGTATGTAGCCTATCTAACATCAGTTGGAGCTGATCAGGAAGTTTACTAGTGAGGCACAAATCGTCTGCATACAGCATGTGGGTGACTCGAACGTCCCTAGTGCCTGTAATAGCCCCTTGCACAT
This sequence comes from Dunaliella primolecta, assembly GCA_914767535.2. Taxonomy (NCBI): domain Eukaryota; kingdom Viridiplantae; phylum Chlorophyta; class Chlorophyceae; order Chlamydomonadales; family Dunaliellaceae; genus Dunaliella; species Dunaliella primolecta. The sequence continues at coordinate 6,093,267 of OU611762.1, forward strand.
TTTCTGCCAAGCAGTCCATGTCATTGATATACAAGGAGAACAACAAGGGGGAAAGCGGGCAGCCTTGCTTAACTCCAAAATGGGGGCACACACGAGCTTGCTTGCAGCCATCCACCAAGATATACTCATCATTAGCATACATGCTTTTAATGACAGCCGACAGGCACGCAGGCATACGAATGCGATGCAGGTGAGTCCAAAGAGCTTCCCTAGGAATTGTATCGTATGCCTGCTTGAAATCAATAAAAGCTGCATGCAGCCTTGGGGATGCATTTGGGCGCTTGACCTGAGCAGCATGCTGCAAGTGCTGCAAAATGAAAATGGGCTGCAAAGTGTTACGGCCAGGATAGAAACCAAATTGAGTGTCTGGAATCTTGTTTTTATCTTTACACCACCCAGTGACCACCTCCCTAAGAACGTTAGCATACAGCCTGTACAGGGTGCCACTTACTGCGAGCATGCGATAATTCCCTGGGTCCAGCACAGAGCCTTTCTTGTAAAGAGGAGTAACCTGACAAGACAAGTTTATAGTGGCATTAAGCCTTCAGCATGTAAGTTTTTTTGCTCAGCCTTATAGTGTAAGCCAAATAAATAAATCTGAAAGGTGTCAGGCTGAGAAAGTGACGCAGCCATAACAGTGTCTCAACATCCCATGACCAGAATCCATCAACCGCCCAACTAACTCAATTAACTTGCAGCACACTCTCGGCACAGCAGACTCTCGTCATGACAGAAGAGAAAGGGTTACAAGGATTACAAGGGGGGTTGGCCTACAGCCCGAGAATCCGATCTGAGTCAGAGACAGAGGAGAAAAGAATTAAGTTGTCTCAGTTATGAGTAAATGGCAGAAAATGTGCATATGGCAAACAGGTGTAACTCAGAACATACTTAGATTTTTCCAACTAAATCAGCAGCGGCAAATTGACGGGGGTCGGCAGTCTGCTTTTGGAAGGGAAAGTTCAAGCGTCCAGAAAACAATGAAACAACAAGACCATAGTAAACTAGAAGTATTGAGTGGTAGAGAAAAACATTTTACTGATTTTTGAAGTGTTGAAATGTTGCAGACTTGCTTTGTCATCTTTCAGATTAGCGTCGGCCACATCTTATTACTCTAGAAAACTACATTCCTAGGTGCAACATAGCCTTCCAGAAAAGAAAAGTCTGCGCCAGTGAAGGGGCCTTCCAGTAAAAACAGCTTGATACGGTTGTTGTTGAACGTGGTTTTTACATGGGTAACCTACAGCCCGAATCTCTAGCTGATTGGTTGCTGGTGAAACATTCTCACCAGCTTTCACAAGGTTAACAGCAAGTAAACAAGACAAGTTTCTACAAGTGTTTGTCCCTAGAACCTACTGGAGAACATTAGGGACATGAGCAAGAAAAATTCCAGCCAAACATGAATGATGATGCAGAAATGTTGATAAGGACCTGGTAAAGCACCTATAGCAAACCTGGAAAGCGCTCAGCAGAGCAACCTGGATAAGGCAGCACTTGTGGTTGAACATTTTCTGCAAAGGCCCTCATGGGAAGTCGCTACTTCCTTGGATCAGTGTAACAGGAACATTCCCAACCAAATAACCAATTCAAATGACAATGATTCAGCAGTGACTATAATCCACCGTGACAGGTTCGCAAATGATGAATAGCATAATTAGGTAAGTTAAGGAAAAAAATATAAGGATGTACCGTGATATTCCAGAACTTCATAACTTCTGGCAGAAGCCAAGTGGTTCGTTAAAAGTGTGAACAACGACCCCATCTTAAACGCAAGTCACGCTGTTATGCCCGGGATAAGGGAATGTGAAGATCTTTCCCCAGACAAGAAACAAATTGCCAAGACCCCCCATAAATCAGGCTCAGACATAAATGGCCCTGCTCCTTGCCAGTCCAATCCAAACCTCCAGCTCAAAGTCGCAAATTGGGATTCCCCGGGTTACACAGGCGGCAGCTGCCATATTCACTACGGCAAGACAGTGATAGGGACAGGAGCGTACCACACTATGAGTGACTCAGAAAAATTCAGTTGAGCCCAATAGTGCTGGTATTACAGCAACACCATATTAAGAGCTGAACTTGCTGCAATAGCTGCCCCACTCACTCACAAATACACACATTGCCATGGGCAGCCTCAGCTCACTCCACCGACTCAGAAAGCAAATCCTGTACCCAGGAAGTGGTTGGCGAAGGCTCCTATGGGTCAAACCTAATACGTATGGATGTAGGCAGCGCAAAACGTCTGGCTCAGCATGACCTGCACATCACTGAGCAAGTATCGAATCGTGTTATACCTCCATACCTCTTTGTTCCCAATATTCCTGATCAAGCTAGATGCACCTCTAGCCGCCCTGATGCTATCTTGGTCACTCCTTGCCCTACAAATCCAAATATACCACCTACTTCCCCCTCACATTGAGTACTCCGCAGTATGAGACGTAATGAAGAAGTAAGAAGCAGCATAACTCCAGCCAGGCAACTTCATAAATTGAACATCCAAAACCGCCATATCCAAAAGAAAAAGAAAGAAAGAAAAGAAAGAAAAACTACACAGGCAGTGAAAACACTCCCCACATCAATTAAGGAAAAGAGGATACCTAGGGCCGAGGCACCGTGAATTCCCTTCACCAAGAGAAACAAAACAAAGAATGAATGGGGATCAGGAGGGTTACTAGCAGTAGCCCGTGCCTGATCTTGGCGCCATATCCACTTAATAGAGATCCGCCGTATCCACTTAATAGAAATCAAATACTGCGAAGATATGAGGCCTGGTGCCCAGCTAGAAGCCTCACAGCAGCGACACAGTGAACTATGCAACCCGCTCCAAGGTGCCGAGACCACACTCCACACAATCCTTCTGGGTGCGGGTGGGACTATCTATACTGCCAGTGTATGAGCAGTGCTCATATCCTGGATCAGTTGAAAAACTAGGGATTGACCCGCAAAGGTCTACCAAACTTGCACAAAAACTCCATGAAAGAAAAAGAAAAATTACGAAGGCAGAGGAAACTCTCCCTACATCAATTAAAGAAAAGGAGGCACATTGGCTAGGAGAGCCTTGAGTCCCCTCCACCATAAAGCCCCAATTCTGAAAGTGCTCATGGGAATCTGGAGGGTGCCTAGTGGTGACAAGCTTGTTGGCATACTCAAACGAATGGTCATGAAGTTTGCTAGCAAGTTTGATGGCACGTTGGTGGTCTATTCCCAGTTGTTTAATCTGATTAAGGCTCCGTACCAATCTATTTACAATGATTCTTCATTGAATGCATGCAAACATGTCAGATTATGAGGTTTACAAGAGGAAGAGAAGGCTTGTGATCAAGGTGCCCAGTTTCTGGCCTAGTTGTTTTACTGTTGCGCACTTTTTCTTTCTACGAATGGCAAGCTCATGAAGGAAAATGGAATGATCGCTGATTTCCCTCGGCATAGAGAAGTCAAGATGTTGAAGGAGCTTACATGGATCGTCAACGTCATTCACAATGTTCTGAAGTGGGAGCAAGCCTTCAGGGCATCTCGACGAGGAGTATGTTAACAGTACTGTTACACTAGTGTAGGTCTGTGTGTGTGTGTGTGTGTGTGTGTGTGTGTGTGTGTGTGTGTGTGTGTGTGTGTGTGTGTGTGTGTTTGTGTGTGTGTGTGTGCGCGCGCGTGTGTGTGTGTGTGCCCTTGCGTGCTCGTGCAACTGACATGCATCAAGGCGCGGACCTGATGAGCCTCACCATCTAAGGAGTTGCGAGTCCAGATATTTCCTAATGTATTTGTAGGTCATGAGGGTGTCAGGGAGCTTTAAAGAAGAAATTTCTTAAGAGTGTTTTAAGAAACTTCTTAAGAGTGCTCCTGGTCCTGGCAAGCCGGCAGTTTCCAAACAAAAGCAAAAAATCAAATACCTTTTTTTGGGATGCCTGACCTAATATAAGTTCTTATGTAGGGGGTCAATCATTGTTTCTTCCTCTGAAGCTCAGTAGATCACCCGAGGCAAGTGTAGTGAAGCAATTGATATGATTGAGTCCTTCACATAATTAATTATTCAAAGATCTAAACTTCAGTCGAAAATCTTGATCCACAACATCCTCTAGGTGAGCAGACGAAGCGGCGCACCTTTTCTCCATTTCATCGGGTAGTGGAGTGATTTGTGATTATAATAATGAATGTATTTAACACGTGTGGCTGCTCAATCCATCGTGATTTTGTCCTCCGGGGTTGAATGTCCATGCCTTCATTGGTTTTATTGCAACAACATTGATTTTATCGGTATATATCTATAAACATTCGAAATTCCCCCTTTTCGCGTCCATTGCATCCATGCTGCAAGAGAGGAGTTGAGCTGTCTGTGGCTCTGTGCAGGTGAGGTGGCTGTGTCAGGAAATGGCACATGGCATACTACTTTCATGAAAATTCTGTGAGAGGGAGTCTGCATCCTGGAGCGCATGTAAGCAAGGTGTGTTTGCATACACTTTTCCATAACCACAGCCTCATGCTCTGCTCAGTGGTATACACTAAGACTTGATTACTGAAGAATCTCATCTGTGCTTTTCATTTGTTTGCAGGAATGCCTTTGTGCTTTTTGCTTGTCTCTTGGCAGATTTAGGCGGAAATAAGGAGCACGGGCCCGCAGTGCCCAAACATAGAACTAAACAATACAAAAGAGAGTAGCCCTGCCTAAAATGGCTGTTCCAGAGCAGCTGATGGCAGCTGAACGCACGCTGGAAGCCATGGGCAGGGAGATAAGAATGGCGGAATGCATTGCGCTGACGCATCCCATAGGTAAGTGCGAAGGCTTTTATCTCGGCCTTTCTCCTGCAATGTTCATTTGGAGTTTTAAAGGTTTTCCACCAGTCCTTGTGTACGCCTGGCATACCTTAGAAGAAGTCAATCTAGCTGTGGGAACATGCCACGCACGAGGCAGCCACAGTCTGTGAGAGCCTCAGTAATCTGCTGAAAATGACCTTGCACTTCTGTCACATTCACACACGGAAACGTGTGTTTGTACTTGATGCACGAGGCCCTTGCATTTAAAAGCTGCTGCAATGGACATGCAATCCACTCTATTGACGACCCTTTGATCCAGCTTTGTTTGCCGTCAGAAATCTTTCAATTTTAGAGCCTAAGATGGGGCGCTTATGTCTCAACAGTGCCCGCCCTGATTGCCTTCGTATTGGGCTGTATTACAGCGCAAGCCATACTTGCCTTTAAACCCATCATCAGCCTCACTATAGGTAACACTTATGCTCAGGGTCAGCGCAAGGGCTCTTGCTTGTGATTGCTGGCCTAATATTCAGCATCAAGGCAATCTTCAGATTGCAGTGTGCACCCAACCTCCCAAGCACTCTTCCACTTCCTAGCTGTCCAGCAGAGCTTGGGTTGCTGGGCGGCACATGCATCAACAATTTCTACAAGTTCTTTAGAACCCTGGAATGGCAGTCCCTAGGTGGCTGTGCAGTATGTACGACACCTGCGCTTCCCTGGACAATCCTCCAACATGTGTGCCTGCACAGTTGAGGTGACTGTGTGGCTTGCGCGCCACCTAACCCTGAAAATTGATTCCCAACTGAATGATTGCAAGCCTCAGGAGGCTGGGCGGCATGTGCGACGCCTCGCCCTCTAGTGCTCCCCAAACGTGGATTGGCAGTCCTCAGGTGGCTGGGTGTTCTGTGCAATACCTGGGCTTTCCTGAACACTCCTGGATCGATCGTGTGTGCCTGCAGAGCTGGGGTGGCTGGGCGGCATGTGCAACGCCAGCAGCACCAGCAACAGCAGCAACACAGGGGGTGGCGCAGTGAATGGCGGCTCCGTGGATGGCGCTGGAGGCCCAGCCTCCAGCCTCTGGCGATGCAACCAATGCCAGAGGCTGGTGCTTGCATGGCGCGCGGCTGAGCACAAGAAGCAGTGTGTGGTGCTGCCTAGTGGCAAGCGCTCTAACGCCGCCACAAAGTCCGCATCTGTGGTGGCAGCAGCGCCGGCTCCCTCTGAGCGCACCTCCAGTGCGAAGGAGGTGCGTGTGGTTTCTCTCTTTCTTACTCTCTTGTTGGAGGGGACTCACGGCTCTTTGAGCCAATTCTGCTCCTTGTCAAGCTTGAATGGGGCTATGTGTTAAGGATACTCCCTGGGATACTCCCTCAGAGCGCACCTTCAGTGCAGAAAAGGTTTGTGCGCTTGGTGGGGCAGGTTCCAGGCAGCTGTGTGAGGAGGGTACTCCTTCTGAGCACACCTTCAGTGCAAAGAAAATGCGTGTGCTTGGTGGAGCGGGATGCAGGCAGCTGTGTGAGGAGGGTACAAGCAGGTGTATCCCATGCCTCTTGCGTGCGCAGCTGACGAGGAGGAAGTAGAGTTTGGGGGCACAGAGGGCAGGAATGGTGTATGTCATGCTACCTGCATATTCCCCGCTACCCATTTGGTGGGCATTTGAGAAGTTTGGTGTCAAAAAGGTGCTGTGCAGGTAAGGTGTTGGAAAGCCTTGCTATTGAACATCGGTGCACTGCGCCAAACTAGTCAGAGCGCAGGCGACCATGTGTATTGTGAATTTGTGATCCAGCTTTGCAGAAAGTGCTGTCACACTCTGGGTCATTGTTTCAAACCCTGTCGAGGCGCCATCCTTTGATTGTGTGTGTATGTGTGTGTTACCAGGTGCATGCTTTAACATTGGGTGGGTTGTCTTCCAGATTCTGTAGGCAGCAGCATCATAGATGCCAGAAAAGCTGAGCCCCTGATTTTTCAGAGCCTGTCCAATTCAGTGCCTTTCCATGGAAAGGGCAGCGCCCAATGGCAACATCCTGTGCCATCTTGTCTGGTGCCACTGTGAACAGCGCTTACATGCAACGCAGCTTATCACAAGACGTGCAGTGCCCAGTGGCAACATCCTGTGCCATCTTGTCCGGTGCCACAGTGAACAGTGCTTACATGCAACACAGCTTTATTGAAAGACGTGCAGTGCCCAATGGCAACACTCCTGTGCCTTCTTGTCCCTGTATTACTGTGAGCAGTGTTTACCTGCAACATAGTGGCAACACAGTGTTGATGTGTTTGGCTCTACCTACAATACATGTCGTCTAGTCTGATGCCCGTGTTGAGCTCTACAGACTCTTTTTGGTGACAATTTCCTTTGCTCATGGGAAGCAGGTGCTCCCACCTTTCGGTTCCTGCCACAATCTCACTGAGCACATGAGTAGTAAATAGCTTGTCCAGCAATATCTGATGCACATGTGTGCTGGTGTCTCTTGCTCACTGTGCTCCGGAAACCTCCCAACCTTGCTATCTCCTGTCTTTGCAGCAGCAGCAGCAGCAGCAGCAGCAGCAGCAGCAGCAGCAGCAGCAGCCCTCACAGCGCAAGACCAAGTCTGCCGGAAATTCAGGCAGCAAGGCCACAAGCAAGGTCGACGACACTGTCCGCCTGACAAAGCTGTACAGGTGTGGTGGGGATTCGCGAAGAAAAAAATCAGTCTAGTTAGGGAAGGCTGGCTCAGCAGGAATGCTACCAGCAAGGCTGACAACGCTGCCCATATGACAAGCTGTACAGGTGTGGTGACAATCAGAACAAACAGTAAAGCAAGGAAAGGCTCTCGAGCTAGCTAGAGCTTCACCAACACGACAAGGCAGGCACCGCCTGCCTCACAAAGCTGTGCAAGTGTTGTATATTGAGCTAATACTATCTAAAACCAGCTGCTTCCTGCAAGGAAGGGCTTCCTACCTATGAAGGGCCTCAACAGACCACGGGGCTGATGGTATTGCTGCTAGATAGGCGGGGGTCAGGTGTTGTTTACTGCATGCCTCAATGAGAAAATGTGGCTGGCATTCTGTGCCTGAGATGGGGACAGATGATGGCGTGCTGTAGGACGAGCAGAAAGCAGATGTGTACCAGGTTGCTGAAATGGAGTGTGTGTGTTGCATGGATGCAAGGAGTGAGGCAAACTTGCTGAAGAGCTGATCAAGCGTAGCAGCCCTTCTGACCTGAAGTGTGGATCATTCACTGAGCAACCCACTTTGCGCATAACTAGTCTGAAAGCAAAGCAAAAGACATGGTAGTTCTGTATGCTGTGTGTTATGCTTGGATAGTTGTGGCAGCATTTCTTCCTTACTGGATTCGGCTTAGTCAAACAAAATGCAAGGATCCCCTTCTATGCCCGTTCAGTTTTGAATTGCTTCCTTTCTTTCCCTGCTGTTCCACCCCCTATGTACAGGGTGACTTATCCTGACCTGAAGCCAGGGCAGTCCATGACAGACGACCTGCTGGCTGGGTTTGGGAACTTCTTCAACTTCACTGAACGCAAACCGCGCTCGCAGCGCACACTCCGGCAAGTATTGGTAGAGCGTGCTCGGGAGACAAAGGCAAGGATTGCTTTTGGGTTGCGGCAGAAAATGTTGAAGAGCTGCAAGCAAGAAAAAAAATGTCCTGCTCAGGTTTCCTATCAATCACACTTCTTCAGCTTAATCCAATTGCACACTCCCTCGGCTTGATCCATGGGCACATCATGGCAATGAAGATGCCTGTTGGGACTAACAACCTTATGATTTTAATGATGGGTTAGGCATGGAGTGTTGAAGCCTGGAAACCTTCCGGGCCGTATCTGTGGACAGGGGCGCACAATAGCATGTATCTAAGCTTGCGCACCACTTCCGCTTAACCCATGGGCAAATATTGGAATGCTGAGGCCTGCTAACCCACATGTGCAAGCACCAACATCCCAGCATGCCCAATTGTTTCCATGGGCATACTTTGGAATAAGGGAGCCTGCTAAGCCCTTCAGTCATACCCGTGAGCTATCATGGAATCATCAAGAATAGCCGAGGCCTGCACACTCCTCCAACTGCACCCAAGAGCAGGCATACTGCGTACTCCAACTGCTTCCACAATCAGGCATACCATGGTGTGGAAAAGGCCTGCGCACTCTTCCAACTGCGCCCAAGAGCAGGCATACTGCAAACTCCTTCGACTGCACCCATGAGCAGGCACACTGTGGTGTGAAACGGCTGGCACAATATTGAATAGCGCTGCACAATGGCTGTGCCAGACGTGCAAACCTCACCTGCTGATTGATAATTCCACCAATCTTGCTTTTGTTGTTACAGGCAAGCAGAGGCAGATCAGGATTGTCCCTCAGAGATGGACACCAGCTGACTCACTTTACACTCGCATTTGCTTGTGCAGGCGCAAACGGTCAAGCATGGACACCTCATGGCTTTGGGCTTCTCCATCACAAATGTGTTTACCCACCTTACACTCGCATTTGCTTGTGCAGGCACAAACGGTCAAGCATGGACACCTCATGGCTTTAGGCTTCTCCATCACACATGTGTTTACCCACCTTGCACTCGCATCTGCTTGTGCAGGCGCAAACGGTCAAGCATGGACACCTCATGGCTTTGGACCCCTGCCCCTGGCAAGCCATCTCCCACAACGTCCAAGTCGGCTGTAGCTAAGCAAGGAGCAGCAGCCAACCGCAAGGCCCCCAAAGGGGGCAGCAAACAGAGCAATGCTGCCCCCCGCGCAGGTTTGTGCCAAGTCCTGTGTAGGTGTGTCAATGCCTGTGTAGGTATGTGCCAAGCCCTGTGTAGGTGTGCGCCAACGTCTGTGTAGGTGTGTTCAAATGCCCTTGTAGGTGTGCGCCAACGCCCTTGTAGGTGTGTGCCAATGCCTGTGTAGGTGTGTGCCAAAAGGCCAAGGCCTGTGCATGCAAGGGTTTAGGTGCAGATTTGGCGCTTGCGTAGCCCCTGGAGGCACATGCATGTTTGTGCGTGCGTTTGTGTGTGTAATCCTGCAATGGTTCCCACTGGGCCAGCAACGTAGGGGGAGCTAATTTCTTAAACAAAAAAATTGGCAAGAAGCTCAACCCTACTTGCTCAGCAGGGGGGGGGGGGGAGAAGGCCCTTGTTTTTGCGGTTTTGGTGCTATGGACCTGAGCTTGGGGAACTGCTGGACGCTGCAAGAGCTGATGCTGTGATTCTTGTTGCTGTCAATACTGCCAGATGCTGCGAGCGAAGGGTGCTGCCTGGTGCTGTGGGTAGCAGTCATGGGATCAATGGTGCCTGGCTCATCCCTGCCCCGATCTGATCTGTGTTCCTCGCAGGCAGCCTGGTTCTCTGCCATCCCTACCCCCACCTGATCTGTGTTACTCGCAGACAGGGCCAGCAGTCAGATGCATTGATAGAAGGCCACTATCACTCCTGTTCATCCCATATGCTGTCATCCACATACAATTTCATGTCCCGTAACTTGCTTGCTGTTGCCGTGTAATTATGTTCTGCGCAGGCAGCCAGCAGGCCGCCACTGTTGGCACATGCAGTAAAGCTGCTGCAGATGTCTCGACAGAGAGTTACACTTGTCACTGACATATGTCGTGTTGTCGTTCTGTGTCGTGCAGGCAGCCAGCAGGCCGCCACTCGTAGTGCATGCAGTAAAGCTGCTGCAGATGTCTCGACAGAGAGCCACACTTCTCACTGACATATGTCGTGTTGTCGTTCTGTGTCGTGCAGGCAGCCAGCAGGCCGCCACTCGTGGTGCATGCAGTAAAGCTGCTGCAGATGTCTCGACAGAGAGTTACACTTGTCACTGACATATATCGTGTTGTCGTTCTGTGTCATGCAGGCAGCCAGCAGGCCGCCACTCGTGGTGCATGCAGTAAAGCTGCTGCAGATGTCTCGACAGAGAGCCACACTTCTCACTGACATATGTCGTGTTGTCGTTCTGTGTCATGCAGGCAGCCAGCAGGCCGCCACTCGTGGCACATGCAGCACACGCAGCAAAGCTCTTGCAGACGTGCCATCCCTCCCGCCCCCTCAGCCCCCTCCACCCCCTCACCATCCCAATCTTGCTGCACCACATACCGCTGGCCTGCCAAATAAGCTACAGGAGGGGCAGCAAGAGCAGCCTGACAGCCTTCCCAGCTGTCAATCCCAGTCATACCTGGAGGCCCAAAGGCAGGTGCAGATGGCATACATTGCGCGCATGCAGGCGCAGCAGGCGTTGCGGCAGCAGCAGCAGCAGCAACAGCAGCAGCAGCAACAGCAGCAGCAACAGCAAGGTACAAGAGATCCTGCCAGCCTGCTGGCCCAGCAGCAGCAGCTGCAGCTGCAGCGTGCACGGCTGCGTGCGCAACATTATGGCAAATACATGGGACAATTGCAGCAGCAGCAGCAGCAGCAGCAGCCCTCGCTAGCACCACAGTTGCAGCAGCAATACACTCAGCAGCAGCAGCAGCAGCTGCGTCAGTACCAGATGGCCCACCACCCTTCCTTCCAGCAGCAACAGCAACACCTACCTCCACAGCCGCTACAGCTGCAGCAGCTGCAGAGCCAGAGGCAACATCATCGAAGCCAGCAGAAGCTGCAGCAGCAGGCATCTTCTTTCATGCCCTCCTCTTGGCCTACCGCAGCAGCACACGCTGGAAATGTGCCAAGCTTGCGCGCGTCCAATTCTGCCTCCATCACCCTCAACCCAACACCTTCCAGCGGCTTTATGCCCACTCCAGGCACACTCCCAGCCACCTCTTCTGCTCCCAACCCCAACCCCACAGACGGCTTCACGCACGCTCCAGGCGCACTCCCCTCCTCTGCGCATGCGTCCAACTCCCACCCCACTACTAGCTTCATGCCCGCTCCAGGCACACTCCCAGCCACCTCTTCTGCTCCCAACCCCAGCCCCACCAGCGGCTTCATGCCCACTCCAGGCACACTCCCAGCCACCTCTTCTGCTCCCAACCCCAACCCCACCAACGGCCTCATGCCCGCTCCTAGCACACTCCCCTCCTCTGCGCATGCATCCACTCCCCACCCCACCAGCAGCTTCATGCCCACTCCAGGCACACTCCCAGCCACCTCTTCTGTTCCCAAACCCAACGCCACCAATTGCTTCATGTACGCTCCAGGCGTACTACCCTCCTCCACTTCTGCGTCCACCCCTCACCCTGCCAGTGGCTTCATGCCCACTCCAGGCACAATCCCTGCCACCTCTTCCGCCCCTGTCCAACCCCTGCTGCGCAGCAGCAGCAACGCTAGTAACACCAGCACAACTGTGGCTCCAATGATGCCTGTTCACTCTACTGCTGCTGCTGCAGTTGACAATATTGCATCTGCGCCCATCACTCCCATGATGATCCCCACCGCCAGCACCATCCCCAGTGGTATGGTCCCTGTGAGCTCTTCACTTGCACCCACAAACGCAAAGCCCGCGCGCATGACTCCACCCCCTAGTCTGGCACCCTCCACCTCCCTCGCGCAACTGTCCACCTCCTTCCCTTTCCAAACACACAATGCATCTGCACTGCCATCATCGTTGACTCCTGCGGGGCTTCCCTTTGTGCCCACCCCACCCCAACCGCAGCTGCAGAGCCAACAGCTAGCACCGCAGCAGGCGACGCAGCAGCAGGTGTATATGCAGCAGTGGCAGCGATGGTGCTTGCAGCAGCAGCAGCAGCAGCAGCAGCAGCAGCAGCAGCAACAGCATCATCAGAACGGGGGAGGCATGCACCTGGCGGCCCCGGTGCTCACTGCAAACGGGTCACGGCCGCTTGGGCCCAGTAAACGTATGGGCAGCCTGAACATGCTCGTACAACAAGGCAGAGCGAGCACAGAGGGGGGTCAGGTCTGAGCCTGTGTGGGATGTGCGGCGTGGCATAGCAAGCAGGTTCATGACAGAGACAGCGTTGGGACGGACAGGCAGACAGAAGCTAGGCTGTGTGCAGAATTGGGCACGGCGTGGATGGACGCTGGGACTTGTGCATGAGTGTGGTACAGTTGGGCAAGCAAGGGGTGTCACTGTTGGGCGTATCTTCGCAGCACACGGAGAGCCCTGGTTGCCTGACTGTGTGGTGGGGCAAGCTGTGGTTCGCGTGTGCCTGGGCTGATCATATTATGTGCGGCGTAGGTGCTGGCGCAGTGCGTCTTTTTGTTAGCGAGGGGTGCCCTGCTAAGTAGGGCAACCCTCAGATGCATGCCATGCGCTGCAGCAGATGGTGGCAGGAGCTTGAGGGTGAAACTGCTTGGGCTCAGGCGAGTTGGGAACAGTGCTCTTGGAGTGCAGTCCTGTCTGGCTATCCTTTGCAGAGGAATGCTAGCACCGAATACACCCATCCATGCTTGCACTTGACTCGGGAAGTGACAAATGTTGATCCTTGGCAGCGACGCTGTGCCCCTGATGCTTCTTTTCAGGGCTTTCTCCAGCTCTTAGTGTGTGCTTTGCTGGGCCTTTGGTTGGCCTCAGCTGGCCTTCTACCTATTTGTAAGTCCTTGCACCTCAGGCGCTTGTGAGCCAATTCATGCAGGAGTGCAGTTTGTGACCTCAGCTAGGTTTTCCAGGAAAAAGTAGGGAAAGAGGCCTCTCTTAGCTCAGCTGGCAACATTTTCAGGACGCGCAGTTGTATCAGAGGTTGCAGCACCAGAAGCAGCACCAGAGTAGGATGCTGCACTTGCAATGCAAATTCACAACGGGTGCTTGATGGAAGGTTTTAGGAAAGACAGGTTGCACCTAAGGTGAGTTGAAATAATTGATGTAACAGACAGTGATTGATGCTATATCATTATTGGATAAGGCATCCGTCTTGCTTGACTGATGGGCAAAGTAATTTGGATCTGCTGCAAAATGCTGCTTTCTTTTACCATGCTTCCAAACACCAATGTGCTTGAGTACCTCATGCAGCGATTCTGTAGCCAGATAAGATATGTGTCTGTCTGGGGAACCTTAGCACGAGATTTTAAGCCTGCGGTGGGTTTGGCAATTTACATGGTGTGCTTGAATTAAGTCACAAAGAAAACCCATTGGTCATGAGGCTAGGCTGCCTGCGATTAATGTCAAATGTACCTATTTGTTGATACTGACATTTCCCCTTTTGGTTGCTGGTTTTCATCATTTTTCCCTTCCAGGCCGGAGCCTAGATACATACAAATGTGAAGGATGAAGGTCAACTTCAGAATTACCCATTTGCTAGGCCTTAAGGAGAGAGCAGCTTTGCTTCAAATTGGCTTTTGATCTTGCAAACACAGGCCAACAAGAGCAGTCAGAGAAGAAGAAATGATGAAAAAAGGAAAGGAGGAACAATGAAATAATGAGAAAGAAAGGATTACATTATATTTATGCAGGCTTATACATCATCAGAGGGAGTTATTTGAGGCTCAAAATTGCCTTGTTTTTTTCTATGATCCCTGTATGTGTGTCCCATGCCTGGCAGTTACAGACTTGGGCTCCTTACAAAGTTGTCTGTAGCATTAGTGTTTGAAAACGTTATGTGAAATATGCTCAATTACAGGGTACAGACACAAAGGAGGCCTCCGATCAAAACGACTTACTGCGAGCCTGCCCATAAAAAAAAAAGAGGCAAACAAGAGGCTCTTCAAGTTGTTTTATTTCATGAACTTCACTTCACTTTGAAAGCGAACATATCATAGGATTGCGCATGGTCTCCAGGTATGGAACCGCCTGGGAAGAAGACAGGTATGGAACTATCTGGGAAGAGGCACTGGAGAGTGGAAGAAGAGGGCCAGAGGACAAGGAAGCACATTTTACCCCAAGGGAGCAGACCTGGGGGTGTATGCATTTGAATACCTTGCACCTTGCACATCATCTTGTGCATCTCAAAGGTCACATGTAAGAGAAATGTCGTTCTTCCAAATAGCTTTCCCTTACTCAATGTGGGGAGTGTTTTCACTGCCTGCGTAGTTTTTCTTTTCTTTTCAAGTAGCTTGGTCAATTTTGAGAATGTGGACGTGAGGGCAAAATTGGGCCACGCTGCACACGGAAAAAAAAGAAAAAGACGTAGGCAGTGGGAACACTCCGTACATCAATTAAGGAAAATCAGACACATTGGCTCAGGGGGCCGCGAGTCTCTCTCACCAGATGGTAAGAAGGAAGCTAATGTGGGTCTGGTGATTTTTTGGCAGCATGCGGCTCCAGGGCATAAAATCATTGTAAATGCTTTTGCTTTCAATGGCATGTTCATCGAGGAAAGCTTGTGTGCATATTGCACAGAATGGGCAGGGGGCTTTCATGCAAGTTTGGCGGACCTTTTGATCCTTAGTTTTAACACTGATCCAGGGTATGGGCAGTATAGATAGTCCCACCTACACTCAGGAGGATTGAGTGGAGAGTGATATCGGCTCCTTGGAGTAAATTGCACAGTTCACTGTGTTGTTGCTGTGAGGCTTTTAGCTGGGCACCAGGCCTCGTATCTTTGCAGTACTCGATTTCAAACAAGTGAATTTGGCGGTTTTGGATGTTCAGTTCATGAAGTTGCCTGAATGGGGCGTGCTACTTTTTACTGCATGATGTGTGTGTTGAAGCAATCCAGGTACACTCACTTTAGTAGAATATAAGAGGGAAACATAACGTGAGCGTTCTGTTGGAAGGGCATATCAGTGATGATAAGTGCATTTTTTTTACTGTTGAGGCCTCAAAATATGCTCAATTAACCTTGAAATTCAAGAAAGAAGACAAGAAAAAGAAAAACCTATGTAAGCAGAAGGGACTGTCTTACATCCATTAAGGAGAAGGCAACACATTGGCTTAAAAGAGCACTGCTGGCGGTATGTCCCTTCCGCCGGTACTATCTATAGAAAAGAGAAGAAAGGAAAAGAAATACTACGTAGGCAGTGAAACACTCCCCACATCAGTTGAGGAAAGGGGGCCACATTGGTGCACGGACCGTATGACCACCCCACCACGAAGTTCAGACTTTGAAGTTCAGATGAGAGAAGCACAGCAGATCTATAGGTACTATCTATAATGACTACACCATCACTCCTCTGGTTGAGCTGGGTCTTACCAAACACAACGCAGAAAAACTAGCCTCTCAATTAAGTTGCCATGCACTCCAATCCTTAAAAAAAATGTAAACACCAGGCACACATTACACTTGCGGGGTTCTTCTGGTAGGGGCGTCACTGGGGGCGAGGCAGTTTAAAGCAGGAGGAGGAGAGTATACGCCCGCAGGCGCATGGCTGACAGCAACCCGCCCGACCCTCATTAGTTGTTCCCCATCGGTTCAGAGCTTGGTTTAGGCTGGGCCTGTGAACCTCGGTGAGGCCCTACTAATACACCGAATTAGTTTCACGGTGCCTGTCTTCTGGAGGCAGCAATTAGGCACTCCGGCGGCTATGCCGCGGTGTCCGCTCTCAGGTACCTAGGCCTAGGATGCCCAAAGTACTGAGCCACGCACACTTCCCACAGGTTCCATGCCTAGTGGGGATCTGGAGGGTTACTGGAAATACCTAAGCGTGAACCTTTGATTACCTCCATCCCCAATCACCAAATTGGGTCCTTTTTTAGTGCCAGTGGTTTGTAGTCCTTGTTACAAAATGAGGAAGATAGATTTTTTTTGCAAAAAGTAGTGAAAATACCTGGTGGTTCATGAAGTACAAAATTACTTCAGCCATTTCTTTTGAAAATAAATCTAGCACAAGAAGGTGCCAAAAAGTCCAATTCTGGACTTTCGACTTTCTTCTTTCATTGTTGAACATGCAAGATGTTGGAATTGGGATGCCGCATATGAAATGTACCATCCCGCAAATATATTGTTTTCTTGAGGGGTTCGAGACGGCTGCAGAGACCAGAAAATTAATTATTTTTGGTGTGAGTGGAAATGAAGACCCTAAAGCGCCAGAGGGGCATCAACAGCTGGAAGCTTCCTGAAACCCTGTCTCAGGAGGAGCAGCAACAGGAGCAGCAGAAGGCAGGGGCCAGTCAGTCCAAGCTGCTGATTGAGCAGCAGCGCGCAGATGTGGAGCGCGATCGCAGCTTTCCTTGATGATGAATGTATAAGACCTTCAGGCAGGTATGTAACCTTGTAGCCTTGTAACCTCATCAACCACATAAAGTCCCCACAAGTCGCAAGTCCACTTCAAACATGTCTGTTCCAGATTGATCATGGCTTCATGGCGTGCAGTGCTTTACAATCACCCCCCTTAAAGTGAGGGTGAAAGGAAATGGAAAGAGGAAAGCGATCCGGGCAGGAAAAACACTCCTTCCTCCATGAAGGAAACGGACACACAATAGCTCAAGCAGCAGTGAGGATACAGTGCTAGCCTTCATGCAGGACAGGAAATTGTTAGACACCACTAATAGAACTTCTAGTAGAAGGCTTTTTTCCACTGTGGGCAATACAATTTTAGCAGAGGTCATGGGCTTAATGAAAACAGGCAGAAAGAAAAGTAAGAGCTACAAATGATAACTCTCCGCACATTAATTAAGGAGGCAAACTAGCTCAAAAAGCTGTGAGTCCCCTTGACCACAATGGAAAATGAGCGCCTGCCTGATGGTCATCGGAAAATTGAAGCACTGTTAGGGTAAGGGAGCTGTCTTTGCCTACGTAGTTGTTTCCTTGAAGCATTGTTTAAACAGTCACAGGCCAGCTGTTGTGGGTTGTCCTTTCTATAATACATGCGGATAGCTTAGTTGCGCACCATTCCCTCCAGATCGTATGCCCTCGGGGCGAAAGCAAGGACGCCATGCAAGTGCACGTTGGTGTTGCTGGACAGCCACCCTCCACATGTTTGGGGGAGCGTTTGTTGTAGGTCAAACCCCACTGCAACCTCGAAACCTTGAGTGTCCCGAAACAAGTTCCAAGCATCGTTGATGTGATCCGGACACATCACACACACACACACACACGTCAAGAGCGCAGATGAACTTTGCTGTGCTTCATGGCGCTCTACAATCTGTATCCTGCCTAAGCACACCTGCCGTCTGTGGACAAAACGTGTCCATCTGCGTTCAGGGGTCATCAGGAACCAGCGGAAGCCGTTTGCGGGCAGCGCGTCAGCTGCATCCGCAAGTCAGCAGAAGCGAGTCCTTTGTTGCATTCTCCCCCCCCTCCCTGAAGCTCAGCAATGCATCAACGGCTCTCTTGTCAAGCATCACCTGCTGCTTTTGTCAAGCACCATCCGCTGCTCTTGGCAGGCATCATCCACGTGCCTCATCATGAGCAATCCAGCATCCTCGTCAATCACCATCCACTGTTCTCATAATGCACCATCCACTGCCCTTATCAAGCATGAAGGCACCATCCACTGCTCTTCTCAAGCACCACCCACTCTCCTCGTCAAGCGCTGCCCACTGCCCAGGCTCCCACAGCAACAGCAGTCGCTGATGGGCTGGAGGAGCCAGGCAGCAGCAGTGCACTGCCTGCAATCCAATCCGTGCCTGTGCCTAGGCCAGACGGCCCTGCATCTGTCTGCAGAATCTGCAGTGCAGATGCTTAGCAAGGTGAACAGGCTAATCCTGCAGACACAGAGGGTGTCGAAAGGGGGCAGGGTCCCATGAACTGCTCCGTGGATGGCTGTTCTGTCATTGGATGTACCATGTGTGTCTGGTGGGGGTGGTCGTCTCTTTTTGACACCCATGGGGGTCTGATCAGGGGGAGGTCATGGAGGGGGCAGTTTTGGAGGGGCCGGTCTGAAGTGTGTCTGGGGGGGGCGGCTGCTTCTTTTTGACACCCCATGGGTGTCTGTTCAGCAATCGCCATGCCTGAGTTATCATGGCGCGCCTAGTTGGATTCTGTGGATGCTTCGGTCCCTTCGAGGCCTACGCTGCCTCCTCGGCCCTCAGCAGATGCTGTGGACGCTGACCGTACTTTCTTGCCTGCAGCAGTCAGCACGCAAGGGAAGGGTGCTGCTTGGGCTTCCATCTCTGCAACATCATAGACGTGAAGGTTCAATACATTATGAAACAGGGGGAAATCCTGGACACATGAAGCCCACAGTGCGCCTCCCAGATCCAAATAGTGCTCTCTAGCCCGCAGCCGCACACACGATCACACGATCTGTCCTTTTCTGAAGCACGGCTGAAAATGCGTGTGGACTCCCGGAAGACACAGGCTGCACTTGCTTCCTCGCAAAGATTTGGACCCCCAGAAGACGCAGGCTGCGCTCCCTTGCCTGCAGCGGCGCACACATTTACGTCATACTTCCTTTCTTTGTTCTTCTTCTGAAGCACAGCTCGAAATTTGTTTGGACCTTTGGAGGCACAGGCTGCACTCCCTTGCCTGCAGCAGCACACGCGTTCACGCCCCTGCAAGCTGCACAGGGCAAGCTGGAGGGCACAGTCTGCCTCCAGTGCCATCCAGTCCTCCTTCCAGTGACTAGCATCTACAGCAGCTTGTTGGTGGGCGAAATAGTTCGAGAGGTATTGACCAGAGGCGAGAAACCTGAAAGGCATCGCTTATATTTCCTGTGCAAGTCACTTTGGATGCTCAGCAGCTTGAGGATAGGTGAGACACCTGAGAAGCATTGCTCAGAGGTAAGACACCGCCCGAGAGGCAAGGTAACGAAGGGGTTTTGCTCACCCGAGCCTATGCCAACCCACTCATGCGTGCGTGCATGCCATCATGTGAGTGTGTGGCGCCTTGCTTGCCTGAGCCTATGCCAGCCCACTCGTGCGTGCGTGCGTGCGTGCCATCATGCGTGTGCGTGTGTGCGCGCGTGTATGTTGCCTTGCTCATCTGAGCCTGTGCCATCCCGCTCAAGCATCCATGCCATCTTGTGTGCACGCACGCGTGCCATCATGAGTGCGTGCTATTATGCGCACCTGAGCCTGTGCCATCCCGCTTCTGCCGCATCATGCGTTGGGCAGCCTGCCGCCTGCCCTCACCGCGTAAGCTGGTGATGAGCTCGTCCTGTAGATAGTGGGGGAATACTGGCTTGTGAGCTGGTGTTGGACACTGTGCTGGCGTTCCACACACACCACTCACCAAGCACCCTGTTCATGAGCTTAGAATCCTGTGGAGAGTAAGAAAAGACAGGTGAATGAGTTCTGCTACTGCACAATGTGCTGGCATGCACACGCACACACGCATACGTACACATACACACTCGCGCACGTGCACATCCACACACAGTGCATGACACTTGTGCACAGCACACTCATGCTCACCTGTGCGATTGAGCGCAGCCATGGGATGATGTCCTCGTACTTGGAGGCATCATAGTTTGTGATGCCGCCCTTCACACCAGCCGTGTTGTGCAGCTCGCACCACAGCATCATTTTGTCGTACGCCTCAGCAGCTTGGTCTTCACGGTCAAAGCACCCTGCATGTTTGTTCGTGAAGACGGCACCACAACCTTGTCTTTGTCTCAAAAGGATCATGGATGTATGGGTGATGTTTGCCTCAGCATTCCTTCATTGGATGCCTCACTCGCTCGGCCATGGCCAAAGCCTCCGACACTCACTCTTTTGGACCATATGCTCTAATGATGCTTTTATTCAGAAAGGAGCTGCCCAAGGATGGTGACAGCTTAGGCAGGAAGGCAGCCCCCCCCACATTTGCTCTTGCTGTGATCATCTTGCTGCGGTCATGACTCCTTCGCCAAGGACACTCTATTTACTTTAAATAAAGTCTGTGGCTGGATAGCAAGAGACCAGGGATTACTGTTAGGCAAGCTAGCAGTCATGATATTTTTAACAGCCGCAGCAAGCAAATACGACATGCCATTATCTTCTCAAGGAGCGAGGTAGAGCTCTGTGCTGAGCCATACCGCTAGCTTGCCAAGCAGTAAATTGAGGCTGCAACGGCGACAGCACGCAGTGTGCAGAGTCCAGCTTGGCTTACCCACAAATCATGGTGCAACGTGCGTGCCATGCTGCTGTAGCAGACCCCACAACAAAGACTGCCTTGGAATTTAAACGCCCTCATGCGCCCCCTCAAGGTTGGAAAATTGCCCACGCAGCCAACATACCGCTTACGGAGCCAGTGAATGTCAGAGCATGGCTGACATGCTCCCCGTGTGGTCTGGAGATGAGTCTGTGGAAGATTGTGCTATGCATTCAGGAAGTATACCCATCTAATGATGATGACTTGTACACCCACCTAATGATGTTGGCTTGCCGTTGCGGCGGAACTGCGCCTCCCAGCGCTTTGTGGGGAATGTCTGGTGGACGCCGCGGAACTTGGAGGTGTAGGTACGGCCGGCACCATTGCTCTGGCATAGCATGGAAGCATAAAAAAGGATGCGGTGTATATTTATGCACGATGGCTGCATGTTCTGACCAGAGCGCTTCACACAAGGAGTGGTTCTGATCAAGGTGTAGGTACGGCCGGCGCCATTGCTCTGGCATGGGATGCAAGGATGCTGTATATGTTTATGCACGATGGCTGTGTTTTTTGCTCAGAGTGCTTCACGCAAGGAGTGGTTCTGATTAAGGTTTAGGAACAGCCGGCACCATTGCTCTGGCATGGCTTGGAAGGATGCGGTTTATGTTGATACACAACAGCAGCGTATTTTGCTCAGGGTGCTTCACACAGAAGTGGTTTTGATTGAGGTGCAGGTACGGCCGGCACCATTACTCTGGCATGGCATGGAAGGATGCGGTGTATCAAGCTGTAGAGCAGAGTTCCAAGCATTGTGAACAGAAAAGCATTCTTTCAACAGGTGAGGCAAACAGTTTTACGTAGTAGTGTGCTCTGGACAAAGCAGGGCACGCTCGTATGGAGGTGTTGTGCAGAAGATGGTCGCAGCGTGCTTATTCCTCTCAGGTTAACACAGCCGAGTTTTTTTGTCTGTTTTTTTTTTTTTTTTTCGTTGATAGCTCTCGTCACCCCAATCCATACCAATCTACCTAATAAACCACAAAGCTTTTGAAAGAGGAGCTTTTTAAAAAGGGGAAAAGACGCTACCTAAGGGTGACTCTTGCGTTGTGTGTGCTTGAAACACACACACACACGATCGTCAAGCAAGCAGGTCATGGAAGAGGTATGAAGAGGTGTGGTCCATCCCAGCGTGGCGAGCTAGAGTCCCCTCAAGTCATTCTGCACTCATTACCTTGTGCGTGTTAATGGCTTGCTTAAATCATTCAGTCTCATTACCTGGTTTGTTGCATATGCAAAAATGGCTTGCTTAAATTATTCAGGCATATTGCCTTTTGTTTGTTGCATGTGTCTTAATGGCTTGCTTAAATCATTCAGTCTCATTACCTTGTGTGTTGCATGCGTGTTAATGGCGTGCTTGGATCGTTTCCAGGTACACAGGGTTTATGCAACAGGGTGGCTACACCCACATCTGCCAGAAAAGAAGAGGAAAAACCGCGCCAGCCAAGAGGCATTTATGCCTAACATCTACCAAGGCACAGCAGCTACAAAATCCTGAGTACACCCTCCAGACAAGAAACAGAGCACCGTTGAGCAACTGTGCAATGACAACCCTTACCTATTCTACCCCAGCACCCAGAACAGTCACTGGAAAACTCAAGTCACATGAAAGCTTCTGCATCATGGCTCATGCCATGGCATTTCATAATCTTGGTGTAGCTCATTGATCAGCAAGCTGAACCTTAGTCCTAGGTTAGGGTAGACCAGCCTAGGTCAGGGTAGACCAGCCTAGGTCAGGGTAGACCAAGATCATGACCAGACATGGTCTAGGGTACGGACAGCTCAGGGGTGGCGTACAATTCAGCTCACAACCAGGCATTGTCCTAGGGTACACCGAGCTCATGACCAGGCATGGTCCTAGGTTTGGACTAGCTCAGGGAGAGAATACAATTTGGCTCATGGCCTGGCAGAGCTCTGGAAACATGAAGGCCTTGTAGGATCCCAACTCACAAACGATCCCTGAACCCTCAAACTCTGTGTGCAGCAGCAAGGCCCTGATACGCATGTGCAACCAAATGTGCCGTCCAAGGTGTGGGAGGTAGAACTGGCATTCGTTGACATCGGCAGGTCCTCGACGAGTGCTTGCGTAAGGCTCATTCACGGGGCTCACACACTTGCGGCTCCGGGCGCATATGAAAGCGTGATGATGCATATTTGCGTACTGGTGTGTCTACATTCATATATGCATGTCCACTTTAAATGCAAGACTCATTGCTTGCTGCAGGACACAACTCTCATACAGCTGACCAGACCACAGTGCTTGCAAGACTCATTGCTTGCTGCAGGACACAACTCTCATACAGCTGACCAGACCACAGTGCTTGCAAGACTCATTGCTTGCTGCAGGACACAACTCTCATACAGCTGACCAGACCATAGTGCTTGCAAGACTCATTGCTTGCTGCAGAACAACTCCCATACAGCCGACCAGACCACAGTGCTTGCAAGACTCATTGCTTGCTGCAGGACACAACTCTCATACAGCTGACCAGACCACAGTGCTTGCAAAACTCATTGCTTGCTGCAGGATACAACTCTCATACAGCTGACCAGACCATAGTGCTTGCAAGACTCATTGCTTGCTGCAGGACACAACTCCCATACAGCTGACCAGACCATAGTGCTTGCAAGACTCATTGCTTGCTGCAGGACACAACTCTCATACAGCTGACCAGACCACAGTGCTTGCAAGACTCATTGCTTGCTGCAGGACACAACTCTCATACAGCTGACCAGACCATAGTGCTTGCAAGACTCATTGCTTGCTGCAGGACACAACTCTCATACAGCTGACCAGACCACAGTGCTTGCAAGAATCATTGCTTGCTGCAGGACACAACTCTCATACAGCTGACCAGACCACAGTGCTTGCAAGACTCATTGCTTGCTGCAGGACACAACTCTCATACAGCTGACCAGACCATAATGCTTGCAAGACTCATTGCTTGCTGCAGGACACAACTCTCATACATCTAATCCATGACCAGCTCATACTAGTGCTTGAGGGAGTCTTACACAGAACACGCTTCTGTGTTCTGTTTTACAAACATGATCCTCTTGTCTCACCCCCCTGCCCTCTTTCCTTGCATGCCACCATTCCTTGCCCCTGAACGTGCGGTTGACCTTGGGCACCACAATGTGCCATCCACGTATGCCACTATTCCGTGCCAGAGAGATGCTTGAGGTGACACCCCCACCATGCACACCTTATTCTTGTACGGCACAGCTGAGCTTGGGCACCCTACTCCACCACCATGTGCCAGCACACCTTGTCCTTTGCAACCACTGACACGGTGTGAGGGCCCATGAAAGCGAGTGAGGATTACGATGCCAGACACTTCATTTTTTGACCACATATACCACTACATTATCCCCCCTGTTAGAGCCGACTGTGCACAGGTGCGATAGATCACGCATGGCATTCAGCGGTTTAATGGAAGTCGACAATTTCATTTTTGTACCCAGCAAGTTTCGAACCTGGTGCTTCGCTACCAAATGTGACGGTGTGAGGGCCCACAGAAGCAAATACGAATTACGATGCCAAACACTTCATTTTTTGACTACGTATACCACTACAACAACAACCACCACACGCCTCCATACGCCACCATTCCTTGCCATTGACGGCTGAGCTGGGGCACCAAAACCTTGCCACCATGTGCCAGCAAACCTTGTCCATGGCACCACACCACACGCCATATGCCACCATACCTTGCCCTTGACGGCTCGGTTGAGCTTTGGCACAGAGTGTTGCTGCGCCTGCTGTTGCGCCTGCTGCTGCTGTTGCTGCGGTTGCGGCTGCTGGCCGCGCTTCTGCTGCTGCCGCTGCTGCTGCTGCAGTGGGGGAGGGACCGCATGCAAATGAGGATGCGGAGGGGGCTGTGGATGGTGGAGGGGTTGCTGTTGCATGTGGGGGGTGATCATGGCGGGATGCGGGGGCAGGACGCACACCTCTGGCTGCCGCAGTGCTTGCTGCGATTCACAACAAAGTGGTGGAAAAAAGGTGGCGGCAACAATGTGGTGGCAACAAGGTGGTGGAAGCAAGTTGGTGGAACCAAGTTAGTGGAAACAGGAGCTTGAGCTCATGTTGGAGGGCGTTGAAATGTACCAAAGAATGGTGCAGCGTCGCAGGAACCGCTGTCTCGCAGACAGCTGCCTGGAAATGGCACTGCGACACCTCTCCTCAAAAAGTGATACAATGACGGCTGCTTCGAAAAGGACACAGGAGACGCAAGCGCTTGGGAAATGAAAGCGGCGCAACGCAAATGGCACCGCTGTCTCGCAGACAGCTGCCTGGAAATGGCACTGGGACAACTCTCCTCAAAAGTTGGCACGATGACGGCTGTTGGGGAGGAAACTACAACAGGGACAGCTGCTTGGGAGGAAAAAAAGGACCTAGGTACGAGCGCTGGGGAATAAAACAGGGACAGCTGCTTGCGAAATGATACTAGGACAAGCGCTCGGAAAACGACAAAATGGCTGGAGGCCGTGCACCACAGATAACTGCTTGGTCAGTGAGACTTGCTGTCTCAAGGAGGGTGATGACATGAATCGCGTGCAAGCTTTGAGCCTCCGCGAAAAAAGCACAAACAGGCATGAGTCCTTTGTAAGAATGGGCATACATACATACATACATACATACATACATACATACATACATACATACATACATACATACATACGTACAAATATGCATACATGATACATACATACATACATACATACATACATACATACATACAAACGTACATACATAAAGTGCCAACATGCGCTCGTACAAGAGTGTTCAAGAGGACAGTCAATGCATGGAAAGACAGGTAGGCACCAAGCTGGGAGCCACCGCGATTTTGCAGCACATATTATACAGAAGCCTGGTACTTTCCTCTTTCTAACCCTCGAGACCAGTGCTCCTGTATGGGCTGCTCACAAGCTTAGTGCTTTCTCAGTGGTCAGCATTTCCGCACATCTGAACACCGGTCAGGCATGCTTTAGTAAACTCCTTTTTTAAACTTACCGGGTGGGCCAAGGGCATGGCCTGTGGCCACAAGATGCTATTGGTGGTTGGGAAGGCTGGGGGGGGCAGCTGCGGTGCCTGGCGTGTCAACAGCCGCCTTGGGTTCAGTATGTCTTGCCAATCGTGCACTGCTGCGCCCAAACTCTACGAGCAAGTCAGGTTGGTGCAGTCGCATTGGTTGGAGAAATACGACATGTAAGAGCTGAGGGTGCACGTGGCTGCCTGCAAGAGGTTTGGTGTCTAAACACACAGGCAAGCTGCGATTTCAGGTGGCGCAGTGCCAGCACAGGCACACAATGCACAGGTGCATCAGTGCACCCTACCTGTAGTAGTGCCACTTCCCCATCCTTGGGCCTGCATATTGATGGCTGAATGCTTAAGGCCAGCTGTCTTAACTTGTCCTGCATCCAAACAAGCGGGACATCAGGCAGGAGTTGAATTTTGTTACAGACAGACATGGACAGTTGAAGAGGTATGAGCCGGTGTGCACCGTGAGGGTGGGTGAGAGCAGCAAAAGAACCTTATGGACACACCTTTTGAAATTCCAACGGGGATGGCATGCTGTGAGGACGAACGAGGGAGGGCTGCGTGTGTGGAGCAGTTGGGTGGTAAGCAAAGCAAACAGGACTGTGCAGGGGTGAGTCCGGACAGAGCAACGGCTGAGCCCAGTTGAAGATTGTGCCATGCAGAAAGCACTCCAGAAAAAGCAGCGAGAGAAAGAAACTGCTCCACCTTCCTTGCTACCAACTTGCCTGCTGAGACAGCAGATAATGACAGTTGTGCGGACGCAGGGCTAAAAACGCTGGATTCAGCTCATCGCCCACGTGAGAAGAAAACAAGCTAGTCTTCGTGTGGGTCAAGCTGCTCTCTTCTCTTATGGACGCTCGATTCAATGAACGCGAAGTGATGCTAAGGATGTTACACAAGCTGTTTCTTTTTGAAACTCATGCACAATTATTGGAATAATATGCTTTCTTGGACGGCAAGCCGCAAGCGGGCAAGTTTGTTACTTGCAGGACAGAAGAGCAGAAGAGGCCTTCCCTTCCTGTTCAGTTAATTGGGTACGTAACACTTTAAATATTGTACACTATGCTGTGGCTATTGGAGCCTGTCCAGAGCAACAATTGCATCATCAAGAGGGGGGAGACCAAGAGCTGGCAAATGCAGGCCTGCATTGCTGTGGCATCGAGTTCATAACTTGTTCCCATTGTTTTTGGATTACTTCCCTGCACCACCCTGCACAGCAAAGAATTTCTACCTCCTTCTGTTCTCCTTGATGGCTTGTTGACTGGCTGAAGCCTCGCCAGCATCTCACCACTCACCATCATTGTCAGCAGCAGCACCTAGGACAAGATCTCACACATCGGCAGCAGCATCAGCACCAACACAAACAGCGGCAAGGACCAACAGGTGCACACTCGGGAGCAGAAGCAGTACCAGTCACTCCAACAAAAGGAAAGCACCAATCAAAACCCAAATCCAGCATGCTCGGCCACATTTGCAACAGCAGCTTCTGTGCTTGCTCTTCCTCTTGCTCTGTGTGGTGGAGCCGAGAATCGGGGCAAGTGGCCTTTCCTTCATGCACGCGGCCAGACTCAGACTGTGAAGTCTTTCTTCCTTTCTTTCAACAGCAGCTTCAGTCAATCTAAACCTGCCCCCTTGCCCCCCCCCCCCCCCGCCAGAGCACCTACCAACACCATCCTCCCCCAGCAGTTGTTGCAGCAGGAGAACCAACAGGGCAGAGCATAGGAGGAGCTGGGAGGAAAGGAGGACGAGCAGAGCAGCAAATGTGGGACGAAATAGCTGAGCTCAAGCACGAAAGATAGCACAGGCAATCAAAGCTTCATGGTGTCCTGGTTACCATGGTTACTAAGGAATTTGACCCTCAGCCTGGTACTTTGGATGCTCGGCCTGCTCAACTGTTCCAGCCACACAAAAAATATCCATGGGTTCGGAAGTAAAATGGTCTCATTGGTTTGCTTCTGCAAGAAATGAAAGGCATCCTCGGATTTAGCTTGAGTATGGTAAAAAGCGCCTGACTCGCCCAAAAAAGTTATGTGAGTAGAGGAGAAGTCAGAGAACAGATGTGCAAAAGTCTTTTAAGGGAAGACATAGGAATGCAAGAATGGAACACTGCATGCTTTTCATCTTGGAGTCTCCTTGATTACATCTATCACGTTCAGATGTGTGCTCCTGCCACAGTGATGTCTCAATTTTCAGGGTGTGAGCATGCAAACGAAAGCGCGCTATGTTACTCAGCATGTGCTTGCCTACATCAAGATGCAAATACCTAGGGACAGGAAAGGGCGCACCATGAACAGACAAAGGAATTGCTACCCAGTGATGGTATTTAGTCAATTTGTTTGTGAGCTCAACGTGTTCTGCCAAGGCATCAGCATTCCACACACCTCTCAGCCTTTTTCTGAAATCAACAACGAACGTGTTGTACCTGTCCAAGCCCATGCATACAGCCAAAATTTCTGAGGTCCAGCATTTACAAGAAAGACTGCTCATCTCAACATTCGCTTGCAGCATCTTGCTGAGTGTAGAACTGTTGCTGCGCAGTAAAGCATTGTAGAAACTTACAGCTGCACGACACCTGTAGGACTGTAATGGTTCACGTTCACATTCCCGCAGCACAGACCAGTTAAGAGGTGGTACACTTAAACCCAAGGATATGCTCAGTAAGCACAGGTGCACAGTCTGCAAAGGATGTACCATTTCACCTCCTTTCATATTCATACATCCAGTGCCCCAAATTTGGCAAGCACACATGCGAGCAGAGAGAGCATAAGCTATAGTCAGCCAGAGCGTGTTATGTGTCCTGTTCATCAAATGGTGCTCAGATGCAAATTGCCTAATCCGCCTACAACCGGCCAAGAAAGGGGCACACATATGCTCAGCAGTGACCTGCTGCTTGCACTGTTTTGTGGAGAACGTGCCTAATACTCAAATACCCAAGGGAGCGTGCACAAGCCAAACGAGCTCCTAGAGTAAAAACTGGCACGTAATTGCCCCTTGAGTTTGGCCAGGTCTGGTAACAGGCCTCTGTGGTTCCATTCAGCTTCTCTTGTAGGTGGATATAGCTGTGAAACCTTGAAGAAATAAGAAAAAAGAAAAAACCACGTAGGCAGTGAGAATACTCCCTACATCAATTGAGGAAAAGGAGGTGCATTGGCTCATAGAGCTGTGAATCTCCCTCACCAGAGGGTAAGAGGAAAGCTGGTGTGGGTCTGGTGGGTTCCTGGAAGCATGCAGCCCCAGGGCACCAGAGTTATATTGAGTAATTTTGATTTCAATGGCACGTCTGGTGGAGGTAAGTTTTTGCGCATATTGCACAGAGTAGGCATGGGGCTTTCGTGCAAGCTTGGTAGACCTTTGTGGTCAATCCCTAGTTTTTTTAATTGATCCAAAGTATGGGCAGTATAGATAGTCCCACCACACCCTGAAGGCTTGTGTGGAGAGTGATCTCGGCACCTTGAAGTTGTTTGCACAGTTCACTATGTTGCTGTTGTTGTTGTTGTTGTTGTTGTTGTTGTTGTTGTTGTTGTTGTTGTTCTTGTTAGGCTTCTAGCTGGCCACCAGGACTCGTATCTTTGCAGTATTTGATTTCTATCAAGTGGATATGGCGGTTTTGAATGTCCAATTCTTGATTTAGCCTACCTTTTCAATTTGCTAATTTTACATGTAGTCAGTACAAAGAAAAGAAAAGAAATTCCACAGGCAGTGAAAGCACTCACCACATCAATTAAGGAAAAGAGGATACCTAGGGTCAAGGCACCATGTATCTCCTCCACCAAGAGAACAAAAAAATCAATGGGACCAGGAGGGATTCTTGCAGTAGCCCGTGCCTGATCTCGGTGATGACAGTTAAAAGGAGTTTCCTCAAAAGCGTATCTGGTGCTAACGAGTTTTTAAGCGTACTGAACACAATGAGCATGAAGCTTGAGAGCGAGCTTGATGGCTGAATGAGCACCGATATCTAGCTCTGAGGCTTCAAAGTACAGTGTATCTAAATAAATAGGACGGCTGTGCTCAGATTTTCAATGGCGAAGTTTGTTGAGTCGATCGAGGAATACAAAAGGAGAAAAGAAAAGAAAAGTCTACGCAAGCCAGAGGCCGCGTGCATTAAGGAAAGGTCCCTTAACTAGCAGGCTAGCAAGGGCCTCACCAAAGGCCCCTCAAAACTACACTAGCTACAGCTAGCCTAGGAGAGGGAAAGAGACAAAACTAATGAGGATCGGGCGGGTTGTCAGCCGTGCCCCGAGACGCCCAGACTCTCCTTCTCCTGGTAGCCACCTCCGCGCGCCCAGCGACTCCCCCCCCAGAAACCCCCTGTAAGCAAAGAGCATGTCGGTCTCGTGTTTATGATAGTGGTTAATTTCTGCTGGGCATGGCAGCTCAACTTGAAAGCAAGTGATTTAGCTTTTTCTTTGGTTAGGCCCAGATTGACAAGAGGTTTGATTGTGTACTACACAGTAGTACTCATTGTAAATGGTGCCAGCAACACCAATCAGGATGATGTGTAGAGTCACTCTGTTATTCCTGTTTGGATTTCTTGAGCTGCGGGTTTTAAGTCTGGTTATAGTATGAGCATGTTGAGTTGTTGCAGTCTCTAAAGTGACGGAGGGGTTGGTGTCTGGACAGAATTTGAGCTCAACAAGATGAATATCCCTGTGTTGAGGAGGGATCTTGGAAGGATCAAGGTGGGCTTGTCGGCCTGGTATAGGGCGCACAAAGAGAGCATCAGGGCGGCTTTGGTGCCGGGCAGAGGACCCAGTACTATTAGGAAATACCCAGTCAGGGATGGCTCGGGAGATGTTTTCAGGGACTTCTATACCCTGCTCCAGGAGTCTCTCATTACGGCAGGCATCCATACCAATAAGGGATGAGCCAAACCTGCCTTTACTGAGCCAAACCTGCCTTTACTGAGGGCTTTTACACAGAGACTAAGGGCCTCATTGTGCCTGTTGGTGTGCATACCACTCATGGTCGTGTTTGAACATCTGAGGACAATATGATTGATACTATCCATGTCCTCACAGAGCGGACACCGTCGGAAAAGTTGTAACTGTTGATTCAACCGGATTGAATCAATGGGGTCTGGTTGATTCCTGCTTGAATCAACCAGTATCAACCAGGAAATGGTTGAATCAAGAGGCTGGTTGATTCCTCAATGAATCAATGGGTGTTTCAACCATTTTTGTTGATTTTGCCTTAGAGCCCCTAGGAAGCTTTTCTACTCAAGCGTAATGGCTTGCCACCAATCTCTAGGCAGCTCTCATGTGTATTGCTTGAGGAGTATTGGGAAACAGTGTTCCATGCATGCCATATGGCAAGCAGGACAGGTGACATTTAGACATGCCTCCAAGGAGTCCTTCAAGAGGAGAAACAACTTGAATGTGACTTATCCTGAGTGTGACTTATACTAGAGGTACATCAGTACAACTAGAGTTAGTTCTAGTTGAGGTACTTCGGCATCTTAAGATCTTTTTGCTAGTAGGTTCAACTCCCAATTGGAAGCTTGCAAGTTAGCACAAGTTAACTTGGCAACGTTGCCAAGTAGTGGTGCCACTTCAAGAGTGCCACTGATTTCAATTGCTTTGCCAAAAGCCAGTGGCTAAGCAAACGAATTGGTGCAAGTGTTTATAAGCGTAACAACCATATAAGGTCTTCGATTACCTTCTGTTGCATCCCGGGCAATGCCTTTTCATAAGTATTACAAATAAGAATCTATCGTTTTGGTGGAGCCTCATCATGAGTCACTTTTTATGAGATGAGCTCTGTGACGATATCCTTTCTGATTGACAAACTTTTCCAGGTTGATTCAACCGGATTGAGCCAATGAGGTCTGGTTGATTCCTGCTTGGATCAACCATTTTGGTTGAGTCAACCAGCATCAACCAGAAAATGGTTGAATCAAGAGGCTGGTTGATTCTTCAAGGAATCAATGGGTGCTTCAACCGTTTTTTTTGTTGATTTTCCCTCTAGAGCCCCTAGGAAGCTACTCTTCTCAATCGTCATGGCTTGCCACCAAACTCTAGGCAGCTCTCATGTGTATTGATCGAGGTGTATTGGGAAACAGTGTTGCATGGCAAGCAGGACAGGTGACATGCACACATGCCTCCTTCAAGAGGAGAAACAGCTTGAATGTGACTTATGCTGAGCGTGACTTATACTATAGAGGTACAGCAGTACAATTAGAGTTAGTTCTAGTTGAGGCACTGCAGCATCTTAATACAAGCTTTTCACTAGTAGGTAGAAAGAAAGAAAAGAAAGAAAGAAAGAAAGAAAGAAAGACCACGCTTGCCAAGTCTGGCCGCATGCATTAAGGAAAGGTCAACTGTCCTGAAAGACAGGGCCCCACCACACAGACCAAGAGAAAGAGCAAACACAGAGGTCTACTCCAGCAAGTTGGCCCCCACCATGGAACCTACGACACGACTGTCAGGCAGGCCCTGTCCAACAAGCTTGAGACCCACCCCTACTTATAAGCCCTAAGCATACTCCCCAACATCCCACTAGTAGGTTCAATTGGAAGCTCGCAAGTTAGAAAGGAAAGAAAATAAGGCGTGGCAGAAAATAAGCTTAAGGAAAAGGAGACACATTGGCTCAGAAGAGCCGTGAGTACCCTCCACCACAAAGTTGTAGAACAAAAAATGTTGATGAGGGTCTGGAGCAAGTTGGCACAAGTTGACTTGGCAACGTTGCCAAGTAGTGGTGCACTTAAAGAGTGCCACTGATTTCAATTGCTTTGCCAAAAGCCAGTGGCTAAGCAAAACAATTGGTGCAAGTGTTTATAAGTGTAACAACCATATAAGGTCTTCAATTACCTTCTGTTGCATCCCAGGCAATGCCTTTTCATAAGTATTACAAATAAGAATCTATCGTTTTGGTGGAGCCTCATCATGAACCACTTTTTCTGGGATGGGCTCTGTGAAATGTCCTTTTTAATTGACACACTTTTATAGGTTGATTTGGCTTCACACATGGAACCTCTTTTATGCAGCTCAACTGCCCTGGTACTTAGGCGTGCCAGTTGTATCTATACAATCTTTTCCCTTCCCCACCTTTCATTCATAGATCATGGCCATCCATAAATGATCATCCAAGTAACTAACTCTTGAGAGCCTTATCTTGAAAGTCTACACTTAGTCACACTTAGTTTCTCCTTTTCTTTCTTTTCTTTCACACAGGGTGTACCTCGTACGTACATCTACTTCAAGAAAAGTTTTCTATCACAGTTTCATCATCAGTAGTTTTCACACCTGTCCTACATCTATTCATGTACTCGTTATAATAAGGTTTCTTACATTCATTATGTAATTTCAACTCAGCATACAATAAATAAAGCATAAGTTGGCAGTTTTTGTTCCAAGTTTCTGACAATCTGTGACCAAAGTCTGAACAGGAAAGAGGGAATGCACAGGGCATAAGGCAAAAGGCATAATGAAGGATCTCATGGAGAACATTTGGGTTGAATAAAACAGAAAAATATTATGCCATACCTTCAGCCTCCTAGCTAGCGACCAGTTCATAGAACTGACTTTTCCCCTCGCATATAGGTTGGGCATGTTGATCCTGTAAATTTATTAAGAAGCTCATTTCAAATTATATGATAATTGGGTCTGCAGGTCTAAAAAAAGGTCGTCGCGAGACATTTCTGTTGCAGGTCTTTCGTTACACGGCAACCGCTGTTGTACATATAACATTTATTCGGCGATGGGTACCCAAAAAATAGGCCACAATTATCAAGCGCTGGGCCCGGGCATCGTCACGACATGCCAGGGCTCCTGTCCCCCCGCCCTGGTCATCCCTCCTCCTTTGTGTGAGCCGGGTGCCTGCAGGAGATATTTCTATCGCTTGAAGGTCCCGCTGGGGGAGCGGCCGAGGAGGGAATGAACGCGCAAAGGTGGGTTGTTTGACCAGCCTGCATGGGCGTTCTGCATCACCCACAGCCTCAGGGCTGCCTTAATCCTGGCACTTATGGTCTTGTGTAATAGGTTGGATCACAGGGCATGAGGTGTGATGGCACAGGGTTGGAGCAGGCTTGCTGGGGCAGGGGGATTGACTCGGGATGTCTGTCGCAGTGCCCCATCCCTGGGCAGCATGAAGGAAATGGAGGCGAGGATGAGGAGTACGGGCAGCATCCCACACAAAGTTGTCCTTGCCATGAAGTGATGAGGTGTCCCGCAGGTCTAGGTGTTCCAGCTCCCCTGATGTTGAGCCCATGCTTTACCAGCCGAATTACAACTCCATGGATTTGTCTTAACATGTCTTTGGCTGTACTGTGTGCCTTCAGGGGCTCAACACAACCACCAATGAACAACCCACATCCACAGCTGGCTGTATGCCATCACACAGAAGGTCCAGTGGGGAGGTGGCATCAACTGGGCAGGCAGTGCCACCCCTGACACCGGCACAATCCCCTGTCTCTGTGCTGTACGGGGAATGTGCAGCGGTAAGTGCCTGGAACATAGTGCTAGGGAATGTGTTATGGGTAGTCATCTCCCGCTGTGAACACTGGAGGACATTTGTGTTCTGATGTATCTCTTGGATTGTTGGATGCCTAGGGCATGATGATTGATTGCCAGGCCCAGACTGAGTTAGTAAAGATTGCTGTGCTTTTGTGTGTTAGAAGTATCTTGCAGGAGTACGCGCGCATGTGGCATGAATGCCCGAGGAACAGTGTGGCCATTCTTACCTGCACCTCGCTGAGTGTTCCACGAAGCATCATTACGATTTATCCATCCACAGTGTTCATTGGAGGCATGGAAAGCATTCAGAGATTGAAAGGTGCACACATGATTGAATGGGAAGGCAACCGCTTTTTGCATGTTGTTGAATACATGATGGATTTGTATGTGGCTTTGCTAAGCAAAAACACCTTTGTGCGTGTTGCAGAAAGTTGTGGGGCTAGCCATATTCAAAACTGATGGAGGCACAGTCAGGGTCTACCATATCGTCCACGCTGGTTGGTTGGTGGTTGGTAGTCTTGGCAGCTGTGGAGGCCGAGGAGAGGGGAGCGACTTGGACAGATGTCCACTCTTGTGGTAAGTAAGTTTGTGTGCTTGAGCTAGATGTGCTTCCATGGTTTTACTTTGCATGTTGTGCATATTTTGTTACGCACAAGGTGCTGTGGCAGCTATACGGTCTCCGGAGTGAGTGCAGCCTGCTTTCCTTCACTTTGAGTAGCCACTACATTCCTCAGTGCACATTTGTTCCTTGTATCAGGTGTGAAAGAGGTGATACTTAGTGCATGCATGCGAGAGTGTGTGTGTGAGGCATGGTTGTGTTGGTGGTATTTGTGGCACAAGACATGAATGCCCTCCTCATCTTTTATATGCTGCCCTGCTCTCTTATCGGGTGCCCCCTCTCTTTACTGCCTACGAAGGTATTCAGTGCGTTGGTCGAGCAACTCATTGAGTTGCACAAATCATTAGAGCTGATGCTACTTAACATTTAAGTGGCAGGCGTGCTTTCTTTGCGCAATCATGGCACTTGGTAAAGAATCGTCATTATCACTTGCATATCTGTGTACATGTGTGAATGAAAGCCTTTCATACTGCCCGCTGACCCTACCCGTCCACACCTGCCTCCTTGCTCGCAGTGGGAGGCCTACCTATCAGCCGCATTCCTCAGGGTCAAAGATCAATTCGACAACTTGCCGTTTCTGCTTTATGTGGCACAGACCTTCGGCGGGCAGGTCAACTTGCAGGCAATCCAGGTCATTGACATGTTAGTCTTAACTTTCAAGGCGCTGGCTTCCACGGATTGGTGGTGAGTTCAAGTGGAGCAAACTGCCATGTCTTTATTTGTGTATGGGATTGCGTCATGGGTGATGTAAAGATGGGAAGAGGGCCTTGGCACAGAGTAGGTATGCGTACGAAGGCGGCATCGGGTTGCTTAAATAAAACATGTTGCCTTGACTTCAACTTCATGGTTTTGTATGTGAGGTCTTGCACTTGCTATTGCAGGGACAGCGTATAATTTGGTTTCTTTCAAGGCAGCAGTACCGTACAGCTCCGTGACCAATACGCACCCCCTTTTTTCAGCAATTGAATTTCTCCATTACGCATCAGTACGCACCCTGCTCAAAGGTTTTTTGGCATTACACATGGAAAGCCTGCCCAATTATTACCACCATTACGCATGCTGAATTACGCACCCTCAAGGAAAGCCTGCACTGAAATTTCAACCATTACACACCCTCCAGCAACCTGATTTTTTGCAGTTATAGCCTTCACCATGCACTCACAAGCTCAGCAGTTGCTCTACGTCTTTACAGCAGCTGAGTAAGAAACTAATGAGCTGTTTGCCATCCATGCAGCTAGTGGGTTGGAAACTGTTTGATCCTAGGTTGCTGCTGTTGATGAAAGCACGAAAGCCAAGCAAACAACATCTCATGTAGCTAACATAGATAAAGTACAGAATCTGTTCATTCAAGGTGCACCGCTTGCATTGCTCTTCTTGCTGCTCAAATTCAGCAATTTGCCCCCAACCAATCTTTAAAGCATTCAAATGTCCTCCCATTCCATCTCATCCTGGCCCTGTGCCCCCCTCTCTTCTGCGCTAAGTGCTTTCAGCTCAACCCTCAGGCATTTCACATTTTCTGCTGCCGTTTCAGCAATCCATGTTGTCCTTCCGAGCCGCTTGGCCATGTAGTTCGCATCCCACTTGTCCCCACGATTGATTGAATTCCCCATGTCCCTGCTGGCACACTCTGCCTTTGCTGTGTGCGACGCATGCTCAAATTCCTTTATTCAAAGCTCTTTTTCCTTCCTCTGGCGGGCCTTGTGGTGGCGGGCAGGCTTGCGCTGCTGATGCTCTTGCTGCTGTTGTGTGTGCTGCCTTCTGTGTTGTGCCCTGTGCCTGTGCTGCTGTCTGGTTGGGTGGCTTGGCTGGAAAATCCTTGAACACTATGACTTCTGGGCAATGCGGCGGCAGCTGCTGCTGGTGCTGTGGCCCATCTGCCATGCTGCCCTCCCCTCCTGCACCTGCTGCATCACTGAGGGGCTGTTGCTGCTGCTCATGCGCGTCTGCCATGCTGCCCTCCCCTCCTGCACCTGCTGCATTGCCTTTGGGGGGGGGGGGGTCTCAGGAATTTTTAGCCATTTATTTTTCCCATTCCGCACCAGTTCGCAATCCCTGGAAAAACCCCATTCCGCATTACGCAGCCCTTGAAAAAAGATATATCATTCGTAATGATCACCTAGCTGTACGGTATTCATTGCTTGTGCATTACGTGAGGGAGAAAAGCTGATTTCTAAGGTGCACATAGGAAGGTAACAAAGAACTAACCTTGATGCTCTGCCCTCTCTTTCTTGTCTGTGTGAATGCAGGTTAAAATGCATCTCATCGACCCCTTCAAGAGAAGCAGTAAGGCCAACAGCGGAGCCTTAATAGAGGGAAATGATGGAGCAGCATGAAGCTGAGGTGGCTGCATTTGAAGGAAGTGAAATTTGTGAGAGTGGAAGGGGAAAATGCTACAGCTGAATTCCTTGACTTGGATGCTCATATGAATTGAGAGTGATTGAAAGGTTGCTGTAGGCATTGCACCGTGTATTGAGCTGCGCACTAGTCTTTGGCTGAGTTTGGCGTGCTGCATGCTCCTTGTAGATCAGTATCTCAAAACATTGCATGTTGTAACATTTGACTGTCAGACATCATCCTTGCATTTAAGATTGATGGGCATGGACATGCCTGGATTCCTAACCCAAAGCATGGTGCTTTAGACTGGGTCTTTCTTGCATGCATGCAACTTTGGCATGGCGTGGCCCTGTATGCCATGCAACTCTGTTGGACAACATGTAGGGCTTGCTATGTCATCTTGCAAGGCTGGATTCTAATTGTTTGACTTCTATTGCTTTACGCCTATTTGGCTATTTCATGCTTGATATGCAAGCACTTGGTAGCCACTTGTTTTAACAGGAAAAACAACCAGTCTTAAAAACCACTTGATTCAAGAGCAAATCAACCACGGTTGAATCAACCAAATCCAACTCGAGGCCCGGGTGGAATCAACAGCATTGAATCAACCAACTGGATTGAAAGCTAGTTGTTTCAACCAGAAAACAACCAGTCTTGAAAACCACTTGATTCAAGAGCAAACCAACCACAGTTGAATCAACCAATTTCAACTCGAGGCCCGGGTGGATTCAATCGCATTGAATCAACCAGCTGGATTGAAAGCTAGTTGTTTCAACCAGAAAACAACCAGTCTTGAACACCACTTGATTCAAGAGCAAATCAACCATAGTTGAATCAACCAAATCCAATTCGAGGCCCGAGTGGAATCAACTATGGTTGAATCAATCATCCTAATTGATCAGCAGTTGAATCAACCAGAATCAACCACAGTTGATCAGCAGTTGTTTCAAGAGGAAATCAACTGTAGTTGAATCAACCATTTTCCCATTGAATCAATGAGGAATCAACCGTAGTTGAATCAACCATTTTCTACACGAGGCCCGGGCTGTTTCAACCGGCTTTTTTCTGGTTGATTCTGGTTGATTCAAGCCGTAATCAACAGTTACAATTTTTCCGACGACCTTTCAGAGGTGGAAGATTGTTTCACCTAAAAGAATGCAGTGGCTCGCTGATCAATTACCATTATCCTCGCCAACAATGACACAGCTTTTGCTTCTTTCACCAAGCTGCCTTTGCAGGCAGGCACAGTTCCAAGGAAGATCTCTGCTTTCTATTCCCTTGCTGTTCCCTTCCCTCTGGCCTGCCCTGACTTATTGAGAAGGCCTTACCCAGTAGAATCATAAGGACGTACCACACACACGTTGGCATTCCATAGGGTTCTATACCAGGCTGGTGGGATGAAAGGAAACGAAATAAAAAGTCTTTGTTACCTGCCTACCTACAATGAGATATTCCTCATAAATTACTGTGCAATATTTCATGCTTACACCTTTCTGGTCACAACCTTCGCGTGGAAACCCAACGGCATCATGCAAATAGATGCCCATGTGAGTTTGCAACAAGTGTGATTGGCATACTGTACAAGAGAAGAGCGCGTTATCCTGGATTGCCCATCCCAGGATTTAACAAATCTGTGTGCTCAGTTCCAGAACATGTTTAGCTCTGCACACCCAAGTAGTGCATCAGGTCATAGAAAAGATTTTAAGAACGAGGCTGATGTCTTAGGACTAGCCAAGTTCGTGCCTGCATGCCTGAAATGTTGTGACTGAGCTTCCAGTATTGCTTTTAGATTGGATTGGTTTGGTTACAGGCACTCCTACTAAAAGAGCCTTGGTTATGCATTCTCCTAATAGTCTCCCCAAATACATATTCCTTAACCTCCCCCATGGTGTCATTCGCAGCGTGGTTCGGTTTAGACTCTGCATTCACACCCTTCGCTATGAGACAGCAACTTGGAATCACAGCTCTTCCCCAAACTGTGACCTTTATGAGGCTGATGATGATGTCCAGGATGAATAACATGTCCTCTTCCATTGCACACATCCCCAGGTGGTCTCTCTCCGCAGGAAATATGTTCCTTTGTTGTTGGCAGAATCTCATGATGTGTCTGCTTTTTTGAACCAGAACAACAACAAACTTCCTTATTTCCTTCATGAATCGATTGCCTTTTATGAGCAGGCTAGCAGTCGCACTTCTTAACTGAAGGCCTTATTCTTGTAAACCTTGCAAACCTTGTTACAGGCACGTTTTGCTTCAGCTAAGCTGCCCCCGCAGGCAGGTACAGCCATGTAACTCTTCCCTTCTCTTACCCAGAATTTGTCAGGGGGCTTCAAACTTAAACAGCAAGAATTGTTCTCTGTATATGACGATGATGCCTGGTGAGCGGCTGTGTTTTGTCCCTTAGCACCCCTAAATACTGCCTAAGAACTTCCTTTCAGTCTTTCTGCTTTCATCTTGCTCACTTTCTCTTTGCTATGCCTGTCTTCTTTCTCTGCCTACTGTGCTCCTCTCAGTTTGAACTTCATGGGGTGGGGTGGGGTAAGACAGTCCTAGAACCAATTTGGCTCTCTTTCCTAAATTGATGTGGGGAGTTTTTACTGCCAACGTAATATTTTTCTCCTTCTCTAACAATCTATATAGATTTTCAAGGGTTTCATTTCAAAAAAATTTTGAGCCCGATGCTCTGCAAGATTACATGCAGACCCTCATGGATAAATCCTATTTATCTAAGCAAATACACACGAGAATACTAGGGTACGTTCAAAGATGTCGCTGTGTTAGAATGCTGGGAGCGGCTCTGGTTCAGGAACACATCCAAAGATTCCACTGCAAGTTTAAATAAGTTTGTGGCTTTGCCCATCGAGTGATCAGCAGTTCTTATTGGCTAAGTGCATGCACACCAACGTGTAAGGAATCATCAGATTGACAAGCTAGTTTAAGTCTCAGTTCCAGCAAGCTGCATTTTTAAGAGCATGGATGTTTTATGATTGGGGAATTAAAATTCATGACAGGGGGTGGTCCTGCTGCTGCTGCTGCTGCTGCTGCTCATGCTGGCAGTCCTGCTGTCCCTGCCGATGTTGCTTGTCTGGCTGCTCCTCGTCCTCATCCTCCTGAGGTCCTGAGCCGTGAGCATTCAGAGAACCGGGGGGGGCTTCACTCATCCCAGCCGTCGTTGCTGGGAGGAAGCTGTGCAGATTCAACTCACCAGGTATCGGAGAGGCTGCTGGGGATACAGAAGCAGACACACCTTGTACCTCCAAGTTGCCTGCAGAGGCAGAGGCAGAGGAGGCGGACAAGCTACTGCCCCTCTGCAGCTCACAGCTGGGAAACCCACTGCCTCTCCCACCCACTGCCTCCCCATGCACCGGCAGATCTCCACCTAGGCTGTCAGCAGCTGACGCAGAGGGTGATAGCCCTGGGTCTGCTGCAGGCTCCATTCTATTTGGGCTCTCAGCCGCGGACGCAGAGGGTGAAGGTGCAGCATGGTCAGCCGTGGGTTTCAGGCCGCCCAGACTGTCTGCCGCTGATACAGAGGGCAACAGCACAGGGTTGTGAGAAGGAGAGGGGCCACCCAGGCTCTCTGCAGTTGATGCTGATGGTGACAGAAGGGAACCAGCTCGAGGGGATAGGCCGCCCAAACTATCTGCAGCTGATGCGGAGGGCGAGAGTGTGGGAGCAGCTGCAGGTTCTGGCCGCATCCCTAACGCAGAGGGAAAG
Organism: Dunaliella primolecta; assembly: GCA_914767535.2. Lineage (NCBI taxonomy): Eukaryota > Viridiplantae > Chlorophyta > Chlorophyceae > Chlamydomonadales > Dunaliellaceae > Dunaliella > Dunaliella primolecta. Next base: position 6,133,983 of record OU611762.1, read on the forward strand.
GGAGGGCTTCCGCCATGGGCGCGTTCCAGGTCGGAGCCTTGAAGGGGGGCCGCTTCCACCTCTGCTTGCTCTGGGGATGCTAATGTGTGGTGCGGGTTGAGTTGTTGTGCTTGGTGACTATCGGCGCTGTGCATGCCACCATCTGCAGTGGCACTGGGGTTATCTTCATGAGCTGCAGAGGGGGAAGGGGCAGGTGCCCATGCCTGTTGAGAATGACCAAGGCCATGCTCAGCACTGCATGAGGGTGACTGCGGCGAAGCGGCAAGGAAGCCCGCCCCTTGGGCTGTTGAGGAAACAGGTGCATGAGTTGCTGCAAGGTCTGAGGGGCTGGACGTGCCTGCTGCTGCGTCCATCGTCGCTGCACCGGTCTCAGGTTGTGAAACTTGGGTTTGGGCTGTTGCAGGTGCAGGCTGCGAAGGGCATGTGGGAGGCTGGGCGGTGAGGTGTAGAGTGCTGTCTTCTGCCGCCCCTGCCGCCGCTGCCGCTGCTGCTGCGGCAGGCTGTGATGGTGCTGCTGCTGACTGTGCTTGCTTTACAGGTGATGATGATGATGATGGCTGGGCCAAGGCAGACCCTGAGTCCAAGGTATTTGCTGGTTGCTCACACTGCGCAGCTCCTTCTTCGCCAGCTGACACAGCCGTGCTTGCGGCAGGTGACGCGGCGTCCACCCCTTTGAAGTCGCTATTGCTTGCAGCACCATTTAGTATGGGGTGGAGTGAAGGTGGAGCTGGAGCTGTCATGGCTTCCATCATCTTAGAAGTGGCATCGGTGAAGGGTGGTGAGGCATCTGCTGTGGCGGGGGCATCAGCCGCAGATGCATGCGCACTGGAAGGGACAGGGACTGCTGCTGTTGTTGTGGATGGGGAAGGTGTGGTTGCTGCTGGTGCTGGTGTTGGTGTTGGTGGTTGTGCTGCTGCTGCTGCTGCTGCTGCTGCTGCTGCTGCTGCTGCTGCTGCTGTTGCTGAGGATGGAAGCTTGGTGGCTGGCACTGCTGCTGCTGCTGCATCCATGCTGCTTACGGCAGCCTGTGGGGATGGCAGAGCCCCATAGTGCTTGATGTAGAAGGTGGACAAGCGTGTCAGGTAGGTCGCGCTCTGGGAAGGCTCCAGAGGCAGCACACGGAAGCTCTGCACATTCACAGAGGCAGCCATCACAGGGGGATCAGCAGAAGAGGAGGCTACAAATAAAAAGCAGCGCAGACACATGCAAAATGAGTACGCTTCTGGCCAGCAAGACGCCTGCTGGGAGGGAGGGAGGTGTTCGATTTCAATCCTTGGGAGTTCTGTGGCCTGCCTCCATCAGGAGTGGTAGGCTCTGGTAAAAGGAAGTTTCCATGACAAATACTGAGGGATCTGGGAAAGCAACTTCCAAAAAGGGGCAACAAAACCCCAAAAGGTAGTGCAGCAAAGAGCAGCAAAGTTAGGCAGGCAGGCTGGGTTTTGTTTGTGGGATGGCTTGCGCCGCAGGAGGCTGCACTGCAAGGCTCTGGGATGCAGAGCACATGCAAACATCCATTAGAAGCTATGAGATGAGAGAGTGCACACTTTGTGTGGTACTTGAGTGCGCCTTAGATGCTTGCTCTGAGCTCAAGGTGAGGCACCTGCTTAGACGCCACCTACGTTTCCAAATGTGTTCAATTTCCTGCTCACCATCTGCATCTTCGTATACTCCGTTGAGCATTTGGATACTTATATAGGGATAAGCTCCATGAGTTGTTTAAATATTCAACAGCATCTTTGCTGGGTCGATGGAGCCTGCACAGGTACAGCTCGTACATCTGCTCTTCATCAATGCTTTTGCTGAGCCCTTTATTTATGTACCCGGATTAACAACAGAAGCACCTCTTGCAAGCTAGCACCGAAATTAGCAGTTATGAGAAAGCAGGTGGATGGACGCAAGCACCATTTCTTCCTCTGCAAAGCATTCCCACACCAAACTTGCTCATATATAATATATGATATATTGCAATGGGGCTGGCTGTTTGCTGTATCATGTGTTGCGGTGTCACGTATCCTGTATCATGTATCGCCAAGAGGCTGGCTTCACGCATTGCTATGGGGCTGGCTTTGGAGCATGCCAGCTAGCATTGCTATGAGGCTGGCTTTTGGGCGTGCCAGCTAGCATTGCTATGGGGCTGGCTTTTGGGCATGCCAGCTAGCATTGCTATAAGGCTGGCTTTTGGGCGTGCCAGCTAGCATTGCTATGAAGCTGGCTTTCTGGCGTGCCAGCTAGCACTGCACACTTGTAGAGTACACCAGGAATGGGTCATTCCTGATACGCTTGCTTATCATAACGTATCATATTTTTTGACGATTAAAATGTGTCTGTGGGCGGTGCTTTGGAGGCCTGACCCGCCTTGATTTCTCCTTTGATTCTACATTTCACTGGTTCAGAATGTAAGCGCAAAAAAGTGCCAAATTTTGTATTTTGCTCCCACTGGTTCCTCAACTTCACTGGTCCTGAATGCTACATCACTGTCCTGATTTCTACTCTGCCTGAATTTTACTTCACTGGTCCTGACTTCTACTCTGCCTGTGCATCCGGACTCTTTCACTTCCAGCCTGTTTCCCCCTACCCTTCTTTCCCCAAACTCAGCTGGACCTTGGCAAAAGCTGGACCCCTCCTAGAAGGCCAACTACATGGCAGCAGGGACTGGAGCCTCTCCTTAGTTGCGCATGAGGATGCTGGCGCTTGTCATGGCAGCTAGCAATGTGCCATCAGCCATGAGGCTCCAGCCAACGACTCTTGGACTTGTTCATCATGTTGGCATCATTGCAACTGGCCTTAGGATGGAGGGGTGGGTTGCGCGGGGGGTGGTTGGATGCCCTCCAGAGGTACCCTCCCATCCTGGACCCTCCTTCCCGAAAATGACACATCAACCACACTTTCAAATACTGCATGCTTCACACATTTCATGCATTCCAGAGCGTGCAGCTTCTCCCAAACACGTGTACGACCCATCCCTGCAAACAGTATAAAACGTACTGTAAGCATGCAGGTCTGTCCAGCCTCCTACACCCACCTGCAAAGCATACAGCGTGTTCAGTCTCCTGCACTCCTCCCACACGCCAGCATCCACCGAAACCACCACATTCATTGGCTGCTGCTGCTGCTGCTGCTGCTGCTGCTGCTGCTGTGCCATTGTGGCTGTCTCTGGTGTGGGGGGCTTGAGGACGTCCAGAGTGGCAGCCAGTGTGTCGCAGTACAGGCTCGCCACACGCCCAAAGATATAGTGCACCTGCGTGCAGCAACCGCCAGAACCTAGGACGTGTGCACACTATGATGTGTTTGTTGTTTACAATCTATGCTTCGGGACTCAAAACCACTCGTGCACACCACAGCGGTTTTGCACGTGACAGCATATGCACGTGAGCTCGCAAAGCAGGCAAGCGTTGTGCTGCGGCTCTAGCAAGCGCAACGGCATGTATGCTTGCAGAGCCGGTAAATGATGCACTATGGCTTTAGCTTTTGGGCCAAGTGATTTGCTGGCTTGAGCAAGGGCAAAGACATGTGTGCCTGCAAAGCAGGTAAGTGATGCGCTATGGCTTTAGCTTTTGGGCTGAGTGAGGTGCTGTGGCTTCTGCTAGGGCCAGGCATGCATGCAAAGCAGGTCAGTAACGTGGTCTGATTCTAGCTAGGGCCAGGTGATGGCTTCAGCGAGAGGCAAGTGAGGTGTTGTGGCTCAAACAAGGGCCATACATGCATGCGAGCGCTGGCACCAATTTGGGGGCAGGTGGGAGCCAGTGGCACCGGCAAGCAGTGTTCGCCTTTGCAAATTGCACAGCAGTGGGATACAGCCGTGTTTGCCATTGCAAATTGCAGCCGCGGGATACACCCGTGTCCGCCTTGGCAGATTACAGCCGTAGGATGCGTGCCCGTCTTCGCAGATTGCAGCGGTGGGAAACACAACTGTGTCCACCCTTGCAAACTTTAGCTGTGGCATACAGTCGTGTCCGCTTGTACGAACTACAGCTGTGGGACACGGCTGTGTCTGCATCTGCGAATTGCAGCTGTGAGATTCAAGTTTGACAAAGGACAGCCTCAAGTGCACATAGTTCCAATTCCTTACTTTGTGGTCCAGCAACACATCCTAGAAAACGAACAATGAAGGATGATTGTCATGAAGGATTCCACTCCTGGTAAGGAAATAAGACAATATTCAGCTTACATTCAAGGCGGCATGTACCCTCAGTCCCCCACTCTATTTGCCTCCCAGCACAAGACTTCCTCGCAATACAAAGCCTTGTTACATGTTACCGACGATACCCTCCTCTCAACCTTATAGACCACGGGTCTTTTTCCAATACCATTCTTTGTGGATATGTCTGTACCACCCCTCCCCCACCTCATCCTCCTGCAAGATGGGCACCAGCATCGACTGCAGCGTCCCAAGCTGCCTAGATCTATTCAGTGTTACACCTTCAGGCATATGCTGTTCTTGTACCACCCCTCCCTCACCTCTTCCTCCTGCAAGATGGGCACCAGCACGGACTGCAGCGTGCCGAGCTGCTTAGATAGACTGCGCACTGCGGGGCTGACTTCGAAGCCTTGCTTGGCAGGCTGCAGCTGCTGTTTATTAGGGTGCTGTTGCTGCTGCTGCACTGCCCCCCAAGTGCGCGACTCGGTGGCCAGCTGCCGGGCCGCCATCAGCAGCCGATCCTGCATGATCTCCACTAGCTTGGAGTGCACCTCGCGGGTGTGCACAGTCAGGTCCTGCATGTTGTGAAGGCCCAATCAGACTTTGTGCTTAGGATTGTGGGCACAACTTAGAAGAGGAACAAGCAAAAACATTTGGTTGGGATGCACATGCCTGAACCACGATGATCTGCACAAGGCCCATGTCGCTAAAGATCAAATAATGGCACTCCACAATTGGTATTCACGTAGCCTACAGTGGAAGAGCAGGGGTCACAGAAGAAGGGGGTATAGCTGCTACAAGGTGCCGCCCTGCTACGACCGCTCCAGTTGTGTGGCTGAATTTTGTGTGGTGCCTCGGACACATCAACTTGCATGCTGGGGGAGAATGACATGGGAATATGACCTGGACATCCAGGTCTCAGAGCACACCCTACAAAGAGCATGGTGCACAAAGGGAACTCAAGCACCTGTTTCTAGCATACTTGTTTTCACACGTTTTTACGTCGTAACCCCTGATTAGGTGTGGGCTTTGGCCTCGGCGCCACCATGCAGAAATGAGGAAGAACACAGGAGTCCAGTAACATGGACCCCACTGACCAATAACCAGATGCAAAACCAAATTCATCAGACTATGGCTGACACCATCATCATCATCAGCAGCAGCAGCAGCAGCAGCAGCATCATCATCATCAGCATCAGCATCATCATCATCATCATCATCATCATCAGCAGCAGCATCAGCATCAGCATCATCATCATCAGCATCATTGGGCCCCCAAACATCTGAGCACACAACACTAGCTTACAATTCATCAGCTCCCCGCGACAACAATGTACTCAGAAGCATGCACCATACTCACAGTAACCAGCTTATCAAGCATGAGCTTCAGCGTATGAAACATGCACCTGAGTCACATTTGCCATCTTATCGGACTTGAGCACCAGCACATGGTGTATGTATCATACTCACATTCGCCAGCTTGTCGAACTCGAGCATCAGCATGTGCCTCTGAGGCTCAAAGCCCGCATATCCTGGCTTGCTGCCCCCCTTGCCCTGCACCAGCTGCTGCTGCAGGGGTTGCTGCTGAGGCAGCGGTGAGGCTGGAGGGGGCGCCAGGAACACGGTGCGCAAAGCAGGGATGAGCTGTGCCAGCATGTAGCAGCTCTCGCAGCTGCATGGGCCAAGTGCGCGAATGCTTCACCGAGTGTGCAAATACTTTTAATCAAGATCTCAGCACTGTAAGTTACAGATGTCAAGAGTAATCACAGTAAGTTGTGTGCTGAAGGCGAAATCCAGCATGTAGCAACTCTCACAGCTGCATGGGACAAGTTATAAGTAAGCCGGCCAATATAGACCGTACAGATCTGAACAGCTGCACCAGCATGTGCAGCTCTTATAATAGAGTTTAAGCATCAGAACAGCAAAGGGAATGGCAGAGTCAAACCCCTTGCGGCGTTCCTTTCCTGTTATTTGCAAGGCAATAAAGCCATTAATGACTACGGTCTATGGCACCAGATGCACGAGGACTATCTGATGCCCACCGTTTACACACACACAGAGCATGAATGCCCACCACCAATGAATTGGATTTATGTCAGCATATAGCGTTGTATAAGGGTCTCCTATAACACTATACAGCGCGATACATGATGTAGCTTTAAACTAACTCCAGCCCCTAGTCATGTGTGTGTAAAGGAAGATGGAGTGTAGGCCTCGTGCAGGTCAAGATGTAGCATTTGTGCGACATGGTCAAATCAATCAAGTACTTAAACCCTTGCTGTCCAAGCTGCTATGAAACCATGCATGACGTGCTTGGCAGAAACAGAGTACAGCGTCGCCACGCAAAGATCCACCATGTCCTGAGACCGACTTCTGGCATACATCCACCATAAGTCATCTTGTGCTCCAGTCACATCACACACACACGCACGCGCACACACACACACACACACACACACACACACGCGCAAACACACACACACACACACACACACACCTGAGTGCTAAATGCTTGGCTGAGATGGAGCGCAGGCCTGCCGTGCGCACAGCCCCTGCTCCAAGGACGAGTTGGCAGGACTGGTTGTTGAACAGGCGAATGAGGTCCACCACGTGCTGGCCCAGCTCCACACAATACAGAGGGGAGGAATCTGCCACAGACAGGTACCTGCGCAGTTGTGTGACGCATGGAAGCAGATGCACAGCAGTGTATGATGCGCTGCATGTCGTAATACAGAGGGGAGGAATCCGCCACAGACAGGTACCTGCGCACTTGTGTGACGCATGGAAGCAGATGCATAGCATTGTATGATGTGCTGCACGTTGCAATACAGAGGGGAGGAATCTGCCACAGACAGGTACCTGCGCATTTGTGTGAGGCATGGAAGCAGATGTACAGCATTGTATGATGCGCTGCATGTCGTAATACAGAGGGGAGGAATCCGCCACAGACAGGTACCTGCGCACTTGTGTGACGCATGGAAGCAGATGCACAGGAATGTATGATGTGCTACACGTTGCAATACAGAGGGGAGGAACCTGCCACAGACAGGTACCTGCACATTTGTGTGACGCATGGAAGCAGATGCACAGCATTGTATGATGCGCTGCACATTGTAATACAGAGGGGAGGAATCTGCCACAGACAGGTACATGCGCATTCGTGTGACGCATGGAGGCAGATGCGGAAGGCTGCATGATGAGCTGCGTACTTTTAATGGCTTTGCTTCCAACTTCGGTACTCATGTGCACGTGCCTGCATTTAAGTACTTCCTGGGTTAGCATGATCATGCATGGATTCTAAGTTTGAGGCAAGCACACAGCCAAGGTACTCTCTACCAGCAGCTGGAGCAGCGTGATCTGAGGGACTTGCTGCAAGGTGCTCTCTACCAGCAGCTGGAGCAGCGTGATCTGAGGGACTTGCTGCAAGGTGCTCTCTACCAGCAGCTGGAGCAGCGTGATCTGAGGGACTTGCTGCAAGCAGCAAGCGACACACATGCAAGGATTTGTGATTACAAGCACAATGCTGCCATCACCCTATGATCTAGTGGCCTGCATGCATATCAGCCTGGTACCAACCAACATACAGCGTGCACACGCGTGCAAATTTGAGAAAGAGCCATCACTCACTCATCCAGCAACTTGAACAGCATGAGTGTAGTGTTGACCAGCAGGAAGCGCTTGCCATTCAGCATGAGTCCTCCTGGTCGCGCTGGCTGCGACTGCTGCTGCTGCTGCTGCTGTTGCTGCTGCTTGGTAGCTTCAGCAGGGGTGCTGTTGCCATTGGCTAGAGTGCTTCCATTGACCCCACTGGTCAGGGATGGTTGAGTAGTTGTGCCGCCATGAGTTGCTGAGGGTGTATGACCTGGGGCAGCATGAGTTGCAGTATTGAAGGAGAAGTCTCATTAGTTTGCTTCTGCAAAACATGTAAGACATCCTCAGAACTAGCTTGAATACAGCAAAAAGCGCCTGGCTTGCCCGGACAAATTTTCTGTGAGTGGAAGCCAGAGAGCGGATGGGAGAAGTGCACTTCAAATCTAGCTGATAAGTCAGGATAACCTCTTTTGAGTTGCAGTAGCAGCAGCAGACGCATCCAGATCTAGGAGCATGCAGGTCAGAATGACGATGTGGGCTGTCCTTCCAGAAATAGATGTTGGCCTTAATTTTGTTTGAAGTTCGGGCCCCAGGGTCCTGATCTCCATAAATCCTAGGACCCAGCGTCAAAGAAAGAAGTCTGAGGTACACAAGCCACCCCAAGCCATAAAACAGACAAGAGATACACTGTAAATGCTGGCGTTGTGCCTAGTTCAATTACACCTCCACAGCGCAGTCAAACACCACCGCAGGCAAGCGTAACCAGGTCAGGGTGAAAAGGAGTGTAGGTCGAGATTTATGCACAACTGGAAAAAACGCATGATAACAAAGTTGTCATCTGCAACGGTGAGCTCTTCATTGAGGCCTTCCAGCAGCGGTGCAGGTACAGTAACCGTGCTGTCATCCAGTCCAAGCACCAGACCCAGGCACAAAGAGAACTTCCGAGAGATCAACCAGTAGCTCTTTGTCTCAGTTAATAGGAGCCAAGCAAGGATCCTATCAAATGAGCTTTATCATAAAAGAGCTCACAACTCCAAAGGTAGCTCCCCACTGTAAGGAGGGGGCACCCCATGGCAATATTTGTGAAACGTACTTGATGAATTGAAGAACGACAAACTCGCAGCAATGGACTTCCAATGGCTCTCCGCACACAGCACTCTGTGATCCCCAAAATGCAAACTTCTTGGTCAGCAGTAACAATGTATCAATTTTACCATAAACTGTGAATGAAGCGCACGTCCTTCCTGCATTTGTGATCATGCTGCATTCCTTCAACACAAAGCATTCCACCGATGGATAAGTCGATAGATCGCTGCTCAACCCTGCCTGGGCATCACCCCGCCAGTTGGTGGGTGAGAACTGCCAAACAACACCCGTTGGAGCCTCAGCTTCGGATTACCCAACAAAGCACACACCGCTGCCTATGCAGCGCTCCATTGGCTAAACCTTGGCAATTGCCAAATATTTTCAGCATGAAATCCAGCAGCGCAGCCATCATAAGTGCCTGACCAGCAACCCACCCCACACCCCAGCTGGTGGAGCAAAATTGCAAAATACCGCTCAGCATGGTACCCAATAAAGCACTCACTGCTGCGTGAGCAGCGCTCCATCTGCTGGTAGACTGGAACTGACGAACTGATTGCAGCACCAAAATTAGAGCAGCACTTACCACCGCCTGAGCAGCGCTCCACCAATTGGTGGATCAAAATTGCAAATACCTCTCGCTGAGAGTCTTGGCCTCGTACCCAACAAAGCACCCACCACTGCCTGAGCAGCGCTCCATCAATCGGTTGACGATGTCCTGGAAGGTGGGGGGCACCTCAGTGGCGGTCCACTGCTCAGCCTCAAGCAGGTGTTGAAGCTGCTCACGTGCGCATGTGTGTGTAAGATGGGGTGAGTCAGCCCGTGAACATGGACAAAAATATGAGTCGTCCGGGAGAAAGTGAAACGATTTATATAAATGGTGTCAACAAAAGCCTGCTTGTCCTTGTGTGTTGGCCTCAAGGGAGGTGATCAAGCTGCACATGCTTGCGTGCGCGCGGGAATCCAAATAAGGGATACGTAAGGAAGCACTTTGAAATGTGGTACACGCATCTTTCTTGCAGGTTTACGTATGTTCACGTTAGTCCAGGTGTCACGGCTGTATCAACAAAGAATGGTACATGGCTTTGCGAATGCAAGGACACAAAGACTGGCACACGTGGTTTGCGGATGCGAGCGCAGGTGATGCGGCTGTACCCACAAAGACTGGCGCATGTGGTGAATCCTGGTCAGCCTCTTGCTAGGTGGGCTATTGCTGAGCAGACTTCTTGCTAGGTTGGCTTGGAGCGCCAGGTCAGTGTTGCTGCCACATAAGGGCATCTATACAGGCGAGGCCATGCTTTGCCCATCGGGCACAACACCACGAGCTGAACTGGTGCAGCACCTCTTCTTGCCATACAACCATGCTCATACCATGCTCTTGTGCGAGGCGCATGCTGTGCACTGGCCATGCACTTGCCTTTCAATTATGCTCATGCCATGCACTTGTGCTAGGCGCATGCTGCGCTCTGGCCATGCACTTGCCATACACTTATGCTCCTGCTGTGCACTTGCGCAGGGTGCATGCCTTGTTCTTGCCATGCACTTGCCATGCACTTGTGCTCCTGCTGTGCACTTGCACAGGGTGCATGCCTTGTTCTTGCCATGCACTTGCCGTGCACTTGTGCTCCTGCTGTGCTCTTGTGCTAGGCGCATGCCGTGTTCTGGCAATGCACTTGCCATACACTTACGCTCCTGCTTTGCACTTGCGCAGGGTGCATACCTAGTTCTTGCCATGCACTTGCCATGCACTTGTGCTCCTGCTGTGCACTTGTGTGAGGTGCATGCTGCGCTCTGGCCATGCTCGTGCCGTGCACTTGTGCTCCTGCTGCGCACTTGCGCAGGGTGCATGCCTTGTTCTTGCCATGCACTTGCCATGCACTTGTGCTCCTGCTGTGCACTTGAGTGAGGTGCATGCTTTGCTCTGGCCATGCTCGTGCCGTGCACTTGTGCTCCTGCTGCGCACTTGCGCAGGGTGCATGCCTTGTTCTTGCCATGCACTTGCCATGCACTTGTGCTCCTGCTGTGCACTTGAGTGAGGTGCATGCTTTGCTCTGGCCATGCTCGTGCCGTGCACTTGTGCTCCTGCTGCGCACTTGCGCAGGGTGCATGCCTTGTTCTTGCCATGCTCGTGCCGTGCACTTGTGCTCCTGCTGTGCACTTGCGCAGGGTGCATGCCTTGTTCTTGCCATGCACTTGCTATGCACTTGTGCTCCTTCTGTGCACTTGTGTGAGGTGCATGCTTTGCTCTTGCATTGCTTTTGCCATGCGCTTGTGTGAGGTGCATGCCATGCTCTGGCCATGCACTGGTGGGAGGTGCAGTGGCGAGCAGGGGTACAGAGTCACGCAAAACACACACACACACATTTGCGCGCACCTGAGCCACACTGCGCGTGTGCAGGGCTTCCACATACGCCCTGCACTGCGCGAGTGCCACCAAGCGCACAGCAGCTGCAGCACGCGGGCTGTGTGGCTCCAGAAGTGCTGCAAAGCTGGTGCAGATGGCCGCCAAGGACTGGAACTCATACAGCTTCAAGCGCGGCGTGCAATGGCTGCGCGCACTGACCAGTTTGCCCCAGCGCCCCTGCGCCACGTCTACATGCATGAAGGCGCACGCACATGCGCATGTGTGTTTATATGTATGTGTGTGTGCGTGTGTGTGTGCGCGTCACAGGATCATATGCTGTGGTGTGCTTGAATGAATGAGCTCTCCGTAAAGGTTGTATTCGTAAATAAGCATTTGTAGGACCCTTCTCAAATAAGGGCTGCATGGACGTGGCGTTGCAGCACTGAGGTCGATCTCATGCAGTGCAGGAAACTGCATGGTTTGATGGCAAGAGATTTATGGGACAGCTGGCTTGGGCCGGGCACATACGAGGACCAGGCTTGCTATCATGGGCTGTCATGGGCTTGCATGGGCTTGCAAGCGTTCAGCCCATGTGCAAAGGAACACCATCCTGCTCTGCACAGCTGCACATCTTAAAACGCCTGCTACACCGGGTGATGCAATTGCATGCAGCACTTTCAGCATATGCTCTCCTTCTGCGTCTCTACGCTTGCCTTGACAGCCTGCAGTATTCCTAACCTACACTTCAGGAAATAATTTTGGGGTGTCCAAACCATTGCCAACAGCACGGCACTTCACAAGGCAGCACAACAAACAACACAAGACAGCAAACATCACAAGAAAAACAAACAAACAAACAAACAAACAAACAACACAGCACAGCACAACAATGCATTGCATGGCCCCCAATTTAAAAGCATCCAGCACACATCCAAAACTTCTTCTCCCTATTTCACATACAAGAGTGCTCCTTACAAGGTTGGGGAAACAAGAGACAGCACAACCACCAAAAGAAGGAAACCAGCAGCAACCTACCTGCTACCACCTGCAGCACTGCCCGGATATCTTTGGACACTTGGTTGGTGGCTGGAGCAGGCACCTTTGCTGCACGCAGGATGTCATCTCGCACAATGGAGGACAATTGACTCAGGTGGGCCAGGCAAGCGGCCACCACCTTGAACACAACACTCAGCACCTGCACATGCATATCCGTGCAAAAGTTGCTTTGATTATTGTCACAGGCATTTAGTTCAGGCAGGCCAGGCAAGCGGCCGCTACATTGATGACCATGCTCAGCACCTGTACGTGCATTACCATGCAAAAGTCACACAGGATGACCTCACAGGCAACCAGTTCAGGCAGGCCAGGCAAGCGGCCGCTACATTGATGACCACGCTCAGCACCTGCACATGCATTACCATGCAAAAGTCACACAGGATGACCTCACAGGCAATCAGTTCAGGCAGGCCAGGCAAGCGGCCGCTACATTGATGACCACGCTCAGCACCTGTACGTGCATTACCATGTAAAAGCCACACAGGATGACCTCACAGACCACATACAACAATTGGTAAGGCGGTCAAGCCAAGTAAAAAAACAAATGCAACGGCAGGCAGGACTTCAGCACACACGACAGCACTGGGTGAGGAGGCATCACATCCACAGCAGCGTCAGTTCACAGCACTGCGTGAGGAGGGGGAGCACATGCAGCAGTATGCGGGTTGGTCCACAGCGCTGTGTGGCCAGGCGCCACATCCTCAGCAACTTTGGTCCGCAGCGCAGGACGCAGGCCCTCAGCACACACAGCAGCACTGTGTGAGGAGGCGTCATACATTTACAGCAGCCTTCGTTCCCAGCACAGCACACTGGCCCTCAGCACACATGACAGCACTGTGTGTGAGGAGGCGTCATATCTTTACAGCAGCTTTGGTTCACACCACAGCAGAAACACCCTTACCTGCAGAAAGCCCTCATGGCTCAGACCCTGCAGAGCCTGCACCACTGAGAACTCGCCGCCACTCCCAGGCCCCACCCCATCTGCACTGCCCCCCTCGCCCCCCGCCTGCTGCTGCAGCTGCAATGAGCCCGTTGGGTTCAATGCACGCTCCAGCACTTCGCGAATGAGGGCCTTGGTGGATGCAGCATAGTTGTCGTGCAGCTGCTGCATTGCGCCTGTGAGAGTGCAGAAGTAATCATGTTCCAATAATTAAGCGCATGCTACAAAACCTTCTGGATGAGGGCCTTGGTGGACGCAGCATAGTTGTCGTGCAGCTGCTGCATTGCGCCTGTGTGAGTGCGCAGAAGTAATCATGTTCCAGAAAACAAGTGCATGCTCCAGAGCTTTCTGGATGAGGGCATTGGTAGGCTCAGTAAGCAGTCGTGCAGCTGCTGCATTGCTCCCATGTACAGAAGCAATCATGTTCCAGAAAATAAGTGCACACTCCAAAATTTTCTAAATGAGGGCGTGGTGGACGCAGCAAGCTGCCGTGCAGCAGCTGCATTGCGCTTGTGTCAGTCAGCACACAGTAAAACAAAAAGTACCCTTTCTTTGCTTTCTCACACTTTCCATTTCATACAACTTGTCGGAGGTGGCATGGGTGTGGCGCAATTGCTGCGCTGTGCCTGCAAGAAAGCTAAAACAGGGTGCACACAAGTGCTTGCAAATTGACCCAGAAGTCCTCAGTAATACCTGTGGAGACCAAATAGTTTTGGTAAAGCTTCTGCTCACACAGCACATGCACCCTCTTGGAGATGCACTGCCAGAGCAGAGCCAGTGCTGCTTTCTGTCACACCCATCTACACTGACATACTCTTAAGCTCATCACACACACAACACACACACACATTCTTGCCTTCATGACCTTAAAACATTAAGGGCTATTTTAATTGGACTGCATCATAGCAGAGGCCTAAAAATGTCTATTCCTTTGGGGCAGCGGCCCTCCTGTTGGCCGCTCAAAAGCTTTTTGACCTCATTGTTCACACACTGACAGACGTTTAATTCCTCTCCTTACAAGTGTTGAAAAAGGCATCATGGCTATGAAAGCCTCACGCAAACATACAAGCACACATACACACTCTCACACATGCACACAGAAACATCTCTCTCTCTCACACACACACACACCTGACAGCCGGTCCACACGCAGCAAAGCCAGCACCACAGGGAGCAGCTTGTCATGCAGCTGCTCCCTCACAGCTGCCTCCGCCTCAGCACTGCCAACCACGCCTGCCATCAGGACTCCATCCTCCTCAGGTACAGGACTGCGGATGCAGAGTGCGTAAGCATTTGCATCCTAACTTGGTCAGCAATGCACATAGCATATGAGCATTTGAGCGTGTGCATGCAAATTATTATTATTATTGTTATTAAATGCTGCCTTTGCCTCAGCGGCACCGACGAAGCCTGCCAATAGGGCCCTCTAAGCCTCCTCAGGCAGGAGGCTGCGGATGCTGAACATGCAAGTATTAACAACCCAAAGAAGTCAGCCAAGCACAAAACAAACAATGGTGTGTGTGTGTGCGCGCGCGAGTGTGTGTATGTGTGTGTGTGTGTGTGTGTGCGCGCGAGAGTGTGTGTGTGTGTGTGTGTGTGTGTGTGTGTGTGTGTGTGTGTGTGTGTGCGCGAGTGTGTGTGTGTGTGTGCGAGTGTGTGTGTGTGTGTGTGTGTGTGTGTGTGTGTGTGCGAGTGTGTGTGTGTGCGCGCGAGTGTGTGTGTGTGTGTGTGTGTGTGTGTGTGTGTGTGTGCGCACGAGTGTGTGTGTGTGCGCGCGAGTGTGTGTGTGTGTGTGTGTGTGTGTGTGTGTGTGTGTGTGTGTGTGTGTGTGTGTGTGTGCGCGCGCGCGAGTGTGTGTGTGTGTGTGTGTGTGTGTGTGTGTGTGTCTGTGTGTGTGTGTGTGTGTGTGTGTGTGCGCGCGCGCGAGTGTGTATGTGTGCGCGTGCGAGTGCTCGCGCTCTGGCAGCTTTTTTTGCTGTAGCCCTTATGGATTGAAATGGTACACTACCTTTAAACACAAGACATCAGTTTCCCATCAGTGGCAGCCATGTATATGCGGGCCTCTGAGATCCACAGTCTTGTGAGAGCAGAAGTGAAACGCTGCACAGTATGACGCTAACAGTGTGACTGCTCACTTACCCAGGGCAAGGCTCATCTTCTCCCGCCTCCTGTTTTGCAGCCAGTGTGTTTGCTTGCGCGGCTTGTGCAATTGCGGCCTCCATCACTGCATGTGCCTGGACATAGAGGTGCGCATACCAAGCAGTAACTTTCCGGCTTTGTTGGGTCATTTGTCCTGTGGTGTTTGATTGCGGTGCAAGGCTCATTGATACAAGATAACAGAAAACAGATGAACAGAAGAATTTTAACATAGACTATCGGGGGATTAAGTGAACCTATGTTGCGAGACATGCTCTTTCTCGTCTTTTTTACTCAAATCTATCAAACATTACTATTTCATATCAACTAGTTAGCCCAGAGGGGGATCACCATTGTGTGGGACTTCCCAAGGCTATACCTCAGATATGGGTGTTCCGGGACCAAACTCTTTTGGTGTGAAGAGGGCATTTTCCTTAGTAAGCGCTTATACTTTTGGTCCGGGAACACCCACGTTCCTGAAACATGGCAAGATCAAGATTAGGTAAAACATTTTCAAAACTTGGAGCTCTGCCAACTTTAATGATGTAGAATGCTTATTTACTTTGAAAACAATGTTCCGCATATCCGGAACGCGCAGGATGCCGCCAGGGGAGTTCTTGCAAATGTTTTCACGTTTGGGCTTCAACCACGCAGGGTTTTTTGCCCCATTTTGCCTCAAAGGAGTACATGGGGCATGAATTTGAAGGTCCTTCACGAGTCAACTGAACAATAGAACATGAGTGGACGACAGATAGATGCAATCCACTCAGTAGTCATGTTCACTTGCTCCCACTATGCCTAGCACACCCCTGCCTCCATCCCCCACCATTTTTCACACTTCATCACTGCTGCCCTCCCACTGCTGCTAGTGCTGTCTTCCTCACTGCTGCTGCCACTGCTGCTACTTCCATGGCAGCGAGCTTAACCCTTGCATGCGCGAGCTTGCCCTGCTGATGCTGCATGCATGGTGCGGGCTGCTGTGGAGCAGCTAGCATAGAAGGAGCAGCTGTGGAGGAGGCTGCTGTGCGGGGAGATGATCTATGAGGGGGGGGACACGGCTTGCTGGGGGGCGCTCCTGACCACTCATACCTCTTGCTGTTCCCAAAACAATTAATTTTCACAACCGTGCACAACCACTCACCCTAAAGATAAGTATATATTTTTTGTGCGCACAGTCACCGCGCAGGGCAAAAAACAATTTTTATGCGCAGTGATATAAAGTTTGCACGGTATTTCAAATGAAGGAAAGAAAGAGGTCCAACAACACCTTTGTGGCCCCTTGCGCTGGTTTTTAAATAAGGGAAGTGGCTGAAATCCTGCATCACAATCCACTTGGTTTTGTCATTTCCCTTGTAATGGTACTTTTTCTTACCACAAAAATATTCATAACTTGGTGCAGTGAGTGATCTGGGTATTTTGTGGTGAGAAATAGGGTTCTCGCCGCAACCAATTGAGCATACGGGTTTAAAAACTGGTTTTAAGCTCTTGTGCAACAGACAAGCTTCATTATGCAAACAAGAATGAGTGCCCAGGGTGGCCCATTTACGCTGGGAGCATTTAATGACATGCCTAATTTGGGGGAGTTTTGTCCATCTCTGCTAGACTATTTGCAAATAAGGCTCCATCACTGAATGAGCCTGGACAAGTAGAGGAAGGCATAACCAGGATATTGCAACCACTGCTCAACGCTTTTCATCATGTTTGTAATGTGCTGTCTGATTGCAATGTAAGGATCTGATCACAATAGAAAGCATAAGCACCGCCTACAGCACATCACACAGGACACACTCTCCTGTTGCCGCCCGTCCTGCGCCGCCGCTACGGCGTCCTCTATTGTTGGCAAAGCCCAAAAATTATTTGCCATCATATGCCTGTGCTGCAGCATCCTCACGTGTGAGAAATTGGCAATGCCCACAGACTCTCTTACTGCCACCCTTCTATGCCTACTTAATGGTACTTCCACTCGTTGGCAAAGCCCACAGTCACTCTTACTCACTGCCATCCTAAGCCGATGCTATAGCATTTTTACCTGCGAGAAGTTGGCGAGGCCCACAAACTCGCATGCTAGCAAGCTTTCCAGCAGTTCTCTCGTCTCCTGCATCTGCGGCAGCGCCTGCGCAAACACCTGGAGCCCCAGCCCACAGTTGGCCTCCATGTTGTGTGCCACCACCTGCGCATGCAGCAAAGTTGCAGATAAAAACTTGCGTTTGCGGCAGCGCCTGAGAAAATACCTGCGGCTCCAGCCCACGATTGGCCTCCATGTTGCATGCTGCCACCTGCGCATGCAGTAAAGGTGCAGATAAGCACTGAGGAGGACATTCCAGCATGCCATGAAAGGCACACACAAATCCTGGCCACAAATCGCAAATAATGTGAATCGTGGTTTGATGGTTGCTGAAGCACAAGATAGTCAGGTGCAACCTTCCTGTGCAAGATCTTGCCCTGCTCTCACCAGGGCACGTCAGCACAGCAAATCAACAAGCAGACGGAAGGTCAGAAAAAGAAAAATCCGCACAATTGCAGAAGAGAAACCACCCTGTCTATTTTTTAGGCATGCACCTAAGATGAGTTTCAACGCAAAGCATCTGCGTTGAGTTGGTCCCATTTAAGCTGGTCAATTCTTGAGTACAGAAGTGCTTGCAAGTTGTGATCATGTCAGCCTGAGCAGAGAAGCAAACTTTGCCAACATTTATGCAAGGAAGATCACCAAAAGCGTTTCAACAAAGTTTGACTCCCTCTGATGCAAGATTATCCACACAAACTGCCACATGTAATGCGCAGAGCCCAGGTTTCCCAGCTCTTGTTCGCCTTTCCGCGGACACAAAGAGACTAGCGCCCTGGAGGGATAATGCACGCAGCTGGACCTGGCTTGCGCAGCATTTGTTTTTGGGGGCGAGCATCCTAAAGGTCGCAGCAACAAGCCAGCATCACTAGCAGTATTATCAAGATGGATAACAAGCATCACTAGCAGTATTATCAAGATGGATAACAAGCATCACTAGCAGTATTATCAAGATGGATAACAAGCATCACTAGCAGTATTATCAAGATGGATAACAAGGTGCTGCCCGCACACTAAGTGCTGTGGTTATGGCATGAGCTGTGCTTGTTCAAAAAAGGCTTTCACCCGGGCGGCTGATAATTGCAACTTCAAGACAAAAGTGTGGCAAACCACAGGCGGGATCGACTGCGCAAAAATAGTAGACACGTATTAAACTTCCAGAGGGGGCTATCTGAGCATGTGCCCAAATATGCTCCTTTTTTGCATTTTAAATGTGCCCACCCACAGCTACTTCATCAGATTGGGACAATTTTAGCTCTAAAGTGCAGCTGGCTTTACAAGCTACCAGAACATATGCTCAGATTTGTGTAAGTCGCTCTGTGTGCTTGTGTAGACTGGGCTTAAGCTCACATGGGACACATAAACCTTAAAAATGGGAATATGGCAGAAATTGCCACAGAACACCAACCACTGAATCTTTTCACTCCATTTTTTTGCAATGGTATTTTTTTGGTACGAGGACCCCAAGTCACTAATATGCACCCAATTTGGCACAGTGGGTGATCAGGTATGGAGATTTTATGGTGAAAACTAGGGTTCACACCACGGCGGATTAGGCATATGCGCCCCAACTGGCAGTTTTGGAACCTTAGTGCTACAGACAGCTTTACAAGGAACCCAAGCTTGAAATCTGCTAGTTGAGGCGCACGTATGCAAGGAGCATGCAAAAAACACCTGTTTTTAGGCCTCGGATAGCCCCCACTGTCAAGCTTTTCCATACCTTAGACGCTTCCCTGAAAGCACTCTGAAAGCAATACCAGGCGTCAAAGCTTTGATATGCAGAGCTCTCCCAGGATTACACTCAGCACTGCATGGACCCGATGAATTAGTCCTTCCATTGACTCAAACAAGCAATTCCTGGACTTCAATTTTGGGTTTAAAACTCCCGGGCAAACATTCAATCATACCTGGCAGAGGTCAAGTGCCGGCGGACTGGTTCAAATTCCATGTAAACATCCCGTTATCTAGAGCATTCACCAAGTTTCATACCGAGATGCAATGACTATCTTTACGGATACGCTGATGCTTGTTTCAATGGATGCATGAATTTCCTCGGCACTCTGGGATAGCACTAGTGCAAATGAGGCATCCCACCATGTCAATTGTGCTTTATGTATATGTCAAATGTGGGTGTGAGAATATGTGCTTGCACGTCATCATCACCGAGAGAGACACATGAACCACTCACTTCAAGGAGGTCCAGTGCGCCTGCGTAGTCCTGGCCATCCAGTAGCAGCTGGAGAGCCACCCGAGAAGAGGCCACCTCCTCCACCACCTGCATGGATGGCAACATATCAAACATGTGCATGAAACTGACATCTTTATGCCATCGCTTGTGGGCTGCAAGCGAGGAAACCTAACCCTTAACAATTAGTCTGCTCAGACAACCAACGAGCTGCTCTGGGAAAAGGGACAAAGAGACAAAAAGTCAATTGAGCAGAAAGGCAGAAGAGGGCTTGGCTTGCCAACCGAGAGGATTCCTTGGAACTTCTCTTAAGACCCATCTGCAACAACAAACACAATATTTGTGTCGAATTGAGGTCACCCAGATGTCCACAAGTATCAGCCCGCCTCAAGAAATGGGATTCCAG
>OU611762.1:6156423-6258923 GCA_914767535.2 Dunaliella primolecta
TTGCTGTGCCACATATGTACACACACACAGACACACACACACACATACACACACACGTACCAGCTGATTGAGCGCATCCACTTCGCTGGCTGCATCAAAGATGCTGCTGCTCCTCAGCTGCACCTCACGCATGAGCTGCATTTCCACCACATCCTGCAACAACAAAAGCAAACACAAGTTGCCATCTTTGTTACAAAAAATGTTGCTGCACTTTGCACTTGAGCTGCATCTTTACCATATAAAGGAACACCAGAAGCAGAACAGATTGCCATCTTTATTGCAGGAAAAAGGGGTTGGCTGCACTTTGCACTGGAGCTGCACCTCAACCGCATCCTGCAACACCAGACGCAGCAGGACTGTCATATTCGTGAGTCCAACATGCTGCAAGACTGCATGCAGAACTGCACCAGTATTACCTGGTCAATCACTTTTTTTGCTTGATGAAGTGTGCCAGAATGGCATCTTCAAAGCACAAACAAATCTCAGTGCGCTTAGTGGCACCCCAAAACTATTACATGCAAAACTGTCGCTAATGGATCAATGGTTCAACTGTGGACTGCTTGAAGTAGCAGACCTGAAGTTTGTCATCTATCAAAGAAAACACAGGCAGCCATATCAGGGCTGGAGCCACTCAATCCTGACAAAGCAGTAGAGAGGTAGGCATTTTGCAAAGTCAAGCTGCGCACTCAGCAGCGCGCATGGACAAGAAGAAATTTGCTGCTCCATACTGCACGTCAGACAAGAGGGAGGCAAATTGGGAGCTGCAACAAGAGGCGCTGCCAGTCACGTAATGAAGAGTGTTTGAATGCTGTGATGGGGGTGTGAGATGCCCCTAGCAACCAAGGCTCCAGTGCACTCTGAAAGTGCAGCTTTCAGCAAGCACCCACCAAGAAGCCGCTGTACTAGTCAATAAGCACCTGCCAAACCCACCAAGAAGCCGCTGAGCTGCTCAATGCGCGCCTGCAGCTCTTCTGGCGTGTCGGCGCCCTGGAAGAGGCCGGACCTGCAGGAAACGTAATTTTGCAAGGGGGCATTTTCATTGAGAAACAGATGCGCTCTAGGAGGGTTGAGGGTTTAGGTCAGACCAGTAGCAAAAGTTCACTTCCATGGTAGAGATAAGTCAAAGAATGAAGGCATTGAAGGAGAGACAAGACCAACCACCTAGATAGTTTTAAGGTCTGCCATTGCAGATATCCAGATAGATATGTGTGTTGGCTCTCCAGAACGTATTACAACCTCAAGAAAATAGCAGACATATGACACCAGGTTGTCAGCATCTTGCTAAAGTGAACACCCGTGAATCAGCCCGGCTTGCCTCACATTGACGTTTGGAATTCCAACACCGAACTTACAGATGCGTCAGCACATGGTTGCCTCACATTGGCAATCCAACAAAGATTCACAGAGCCTGCCCTAAGAGGTCAGAGCCCCAGGACCAACCCACCCTTCAACTGTGAAATCATCGCTGAAGAAGTGTGCAGGCACATGCAGCAAGGCCTGGGCCAGGCCGTCCCCCAGAGCAGCCTCTGTGTGACTGGGGCCTGAAAACAAGAGAAAAAGGAAAAGAAAAGTCTACGCCAGCCAAATAGCCGCGTGCATGCCTAAAAGCAGCATAACGTGGCAATTTGCTCAATGCCAGCGGAAGCATGTGCAAGCCATGCCCCTGCACTGTCCCTGTAATGCTGGCAACAGAAGACAAAGCAAGGCAGCCACTTTCGCTTGCGGATCCCAGCGAATTGTTTTGTAAGCACAGCAAGCAAGCCCCTTGTCTTTCCATTGTACAAGGAGCCCGTTTGGGTTGATGCCAGGCACGCTTCCTGCTCTCAGGGAAAATCAAAGCCGCTGGAGCTCGACACACTAGGAGTAGGATCAAATTTGATCCCTGGGGCTCAAACCATACCCACAAGGAGGCCCCAGACCTATTCCTGTTGATGCACATGTGTACAAGGCCCTCTTCCACCATCGCCCTATTCCACCAGTGGTGGTGTGCTGATAAGCTGGAAGAAACGCAAACAAAGAAGCAGCTTCGAGCAAACTCTTCCGTCTGACGCTGGCTAGACAAAAGTCAAACCCGTTTCATTTTGGAGCACCTCCTTTCTCCAAAACCCACACTCTCCAGCCTTCCTGCCCCATCAAAGCAGCCTTGCTGCTCAGTCTTGGTGCACGAAGCAAATCCCCTGACCTTGCAGGCTGGGCCTGCTCCTCTCCTCCCCTGTCTGCGCCTGTTGTTGCTCCTGCTGCTGCTGCTGCTGCTGCTGCTGCTGCTGAGAAATGAAGCTTTGCTCCGGCAGCCTGTTGCTGCTGGCAGCAAGGCTCTCCCGGTCGCGTAGGAACTGCAGTGTTGCACGGTGCACAATTGCACATGAGCACAGCAGCACAGTGCCATGCACAGTCATACAGTCAATCTGTAGTACAAACAGTGTTGAGGCAGGCAGGGTACTATAGGCTTAGTAAGCCTGGAGTAAGCAGCACGGTGCATGTGGTGAGTGCTTGGCCAGAATGCTCTAAATTAAACTTTGTTTGCTGGGAGTGGCATGCAACAAATACTTTACTTGGGAGAAGCGTCTGCGCTCAATCAAGCCAATTAATGGTGACATGGCAAGTAGTTCCAATTCAAATTTTGGATTTGCCTGTCTTCCTTTTCTGTTGATTGTAAGTGAGAAGGGGCAAAAACGAGACGCCAGCGCGCGTGCACACACACACACACACACACACACACACACACACACACACACACACACACACACACACACACACACACACACATGCACACACACACACATGCACACACACACACATGCACACACACACACACGCACGCGCACACACACACACACACACACACACACACACACACACACACACACACACACACACACGCACGCACGCACGCACACACACGCACGCATGCGCTGCCTCGCGCTCGCCCACCTGCTTGTGAGAGACTCGAATGATCTTCAAGTAGCTCTCCAGATCCTTGGCTTTGTAGTTGGGGTACTTGTAAGGGTCCAGGGGCGGCAGCACAGGGTCCCCTGCCCCCCAAGGGCCACCCAGCTCTCCCCGTTTCCACCAAGTAGCACGCGCATCGACGCGGGGATCATTGACTGCAGTGATCAGCGTCTGCGCACCGGCTTGCTGAGGAGCAGCAGGAGGGGCTGGCTGTGGCCCACCTTGGGTCGAAGAAGAGGCAGATGAAGAAGAGGGGTTCATCTGTGGTGCCTGCAGAACGAACTGCATGCAGCAAGCAAGCATTCCCGTTTAAAACGAGTCTCTTCAGGCTCCATTGGATTTGATGGACATGACACTTTGCTGATGGCTTAGTAGTGCCCTTTAAACGCAATGCCTGACCTTGAGCCTAGTTAGGGCAAGGCAGGCATCGCACTACGGACAAGAATGTGATGCCACTGTATAACTTCTTAACACTGAATAGAGTGTACTTACTCAGCTGGGTGCGTGTGTGCCTGCAGTTGACTATGAGACATGGTGGACACTAATTTTTTGCTCCCAGATGACCATGCATGTTGTACACCTTCCTTCACTTTTAATTTATATATATAAATTGATAGATTTATCTGTGCATAGCATCAAAATGAATTGTAATAGCTTGCATCCTTCAACCAGCTACTCTTCATCCTTACATCCCCCTCCCTCATGCAACCGGCGCTTGTTATCTCACCATACACGGCTTCCTCAGTGTCAGCAGCAGCGACAGAGGGGCGTAGTAGCAGCATTCAGCAGCGGCCACAATTCCACAACAAAAGGGTCAGGCAACGAGGAGATGAAGCAGAAAGCGCGAGTCGCGGCCCAGGTGCGTGTGTGGCTGGAATGCACGTCGTGCTTTTTGTCGGAGTTGACTGAGTGTGCGCTGTGTATGCGCTGCTGCGGTGCCTCCTTGTTCGTTGTCTAGTTGGCAGGGGGTTGCAATACCCACCACCAAAGACTGAGCAGCTGAAGTAACTCTGAGTGCATAGTATGTTGTCTGCATACGTATGCTGTTCTGTGCGGCTGCTGTGGGAGCTCATGAGTGCAAACGCTGAATCCAACGGTGGTAGGTAAAAGAGGTCAGCCCTCAGAAATATCTCGCTCAACAGCGCTGCAAGGGTCCAACTCCACATACAACCATGAATTATTACTAAGCCACATTCATTTCATTTGCTTTCCATGCTGCTGTGCTCGCCTGACAGCCTCTAGATATCAAAGGGGCAGGCTGTCGCAACGTCATGAGGCCTTCCTACCCTGAAGTACACACGAGGTCCAGGGCTTAAGGCACCCATGATGGCTTTGTATTTCACCACTCCTCTGAAATGCATCCACAGGGAGCACAGAGTAAGCTGAAAGACCTGTACACCCAAGCCCAGGAATCCGCGGCACGCACATGGGTACGCTTGGACTCAGAGTACAGCTTGAGCTCAAAGGCCGAAAAGGCTGGCAGAAGAGTAGAAGAGACATGGCGAGATGTAGACCAGGTGGGTTGCTGGTGGGGCTTCTGGTCTAAGCATTGCACGGGAGCAGACCTTGGTCGCAAAAACTGTGTACATGAGCAGCAGCTGGTGGAGAGGTGTGTCACCTCTGGAAGCACATGCAGTGATTGGAATGATGGTCACGCCTCTGCTCGCCTCAATGTTACAGGCCCCCTAAGATTTCCCATTCAGCTCCAGGCTGGAGTTTGTGCACGCGGGCATTGCCTTGATGCTATTCAATGCATTCAAGCATGGTTGCTGCTGGCTATTGGGGGGCGCATGCATGCCATTCAGGGATCAGGCTACAGAGGCTGAAATCCCTGCTTATGGTACTTGTAGAGGCTGGGTAGCCATGCAAAGGGGCCGGGCTTTTACACAGAACCCAATGAAATACCATGAATTGCAAGGTGATGGGCAGGTACGTGTGTCTCGAGTCTCCAGGTGACAAACAGGTGCATGTGTCACAAGTCACCAGGCGACAAACAGGTGCATGTGTCACACAAGTCACGAGGCTGGCTCACAAGCACACCCCACCTTGATTTTCTGCCCTGCCTGCAGACCTGGAATGTGCGGAGGAAACTGCGAAATTCAGCAGAGTATGTGCAGCGCAAGTGGCCGACCTGGCAGAAGCAGCTGGACCAATTTGCCACCACGTAAGAAGGCTGTTACTGCTGCTGCTGCTGCTGCAAATGGACTGCTGGACTGAGTGCAAAGGACTATTAATGATACCTTGCGAGGGTGTTTGTGGAAGTGAAGTCAGAGCATTTTTTGTTCCTCAGCTGGTCGAAATGTGTGGCCTTAGCCCCTGCTTAATAGCTTGCTGCTCTCTGGGCCAGAGCTAGACTCACCTCTGCTTCTGAGGGCTTTGGTGTGTGTGTGTGTGTGTGTGTGTGTGTGTGTGTGTGTGTGTGAAAGAGCAAAAGTGCATGGAGGCGCATGTGCACTGTCCGGTCATGAATGTGTCCACTCACGCGTATGTCAATTTTTACCTTCCATGCATACACCAACTTGCGCTGCTTTTCATGCCTGAGCTGCAGTTGGTACGGGAAGACCACACTGCTCATTGCCATCGTTGCTGTGATTTCCTCTCCCATTTTTTGGCGGCTTATGAACATCGTTTTGCTTGTCTGGTGAGTAAATTATAGGAACTTGAGTTAGAATTCTGTGTAATCGTCTGCACGTCTGATGGCTGATTCTTTATTCTTCACAGTGCAGGCCCCGAAAACTGCCTGTATGCATTGCGAGTTCTGTGCACGATGAGTTCAGTCTGTGTCTGCTCCCCTTGCTGTATGCTGCATCGCTGTTTGCACCGCTCCACAGTTTCTGCTGCATTCTCTTTGAGTTAAAGGAGTACTGGTCATTGTTGTTGCCATGAAAGTGGGAGGCTATAAGGGAAAGGTAGTGTTCATGGCCAGAATCTCCCCAGAGTGGCCTTCTTGACACCCTTCCATGAAGTTAGGCCAGGAATGGCTACCCCATTTACCACCACGTCCAAACATTGCTCAGGAGATGCAGACATGCAGATAAATGGCATTTTTGCACCCAAGTCACTCAGTGGTTGTTTTTTTGTGTAGCCACTGAAGTGTGTGTGCACTCACAATTTGAAATCACATCATTCACTGTTTCAGTGTGTATCATTGTTTCCTTCAAGGCTTTTAGAAAACCTCCGTTTCATGTCTCACCCCAAAATGGCTTTTTGGGAAAAGCGCGTTGCATGTTTTGCACTGGCCAAGCTCGCGCATAATAGCATCTGTTTTTTTCAAATGTGCTGCTTTCATAGCACATAGAAGCAAACAGCTTCTGCCACTGAGGGGCAGCCATTTGGCCTGTGCGCTGAAGTGCTTTGTATGTTGTCCTTCGTCCAAGCGCTCCTGCAAGCCTGCCCTGTCCTTTTGCTTGAGCATCCATGCAGTACTTCTTTGCTGTTGGCTGTTACTGCTCTTGTGTGTTCCTCTTGCACTGAAGGTGGTCTCGCATGAGCTGCATCCTGCTTAGTGCTCCCCCTCTTACAATTATCCCCTCAACAGTGAGCCAGTGCTGGTGCTGAAGCTGTCCCTCAAGGGCTTCTGCTGGTGCCACTAGGCCTCAAACTTGTTGGTTGGACTAGTTGCTTAACACTAAATTTTTTTCTTTTTGGGTTTTAAAGATGGCTCAATGACCCTTTCAGGCCTTCAGAAGAGGCCTTCGACGGGGGGAGGAAAGTTGCTCCACAGAGGCTCCTGAACTCCCACAAAGCCTCCGACACAGAGGCTCCTGGGCTCACTGGAGAAGTTTATGTGGATGTAAAAAGTCGGGAAAGTCTGTTTTTATGTCAGAGGACATGGTATGTCGGGTTAAAGAAACACTGGTGTGTATGTATAAGAGGCGTTTTCAAGAGATGCAGCATCAATAGAACACTTAAAGTGCAGCCCTCATACAAGGGCAAGATTGGAGGGGTGCTTGTGTGGCTGTGTACCTCGGGGTGGCAAGCAATCTCTGTGGCAGCAGCAGCCTTGAAAGAAAAAAGAAAGGACTAGCAAGCCAAAGTGGCCGTGTACACTGAGGAGAGGGTCCCTTAGTAGCAAGATAGCAAGGGTCTCACAAAAGGGCCCTCAATACTTGACTCGATGCAGCTAGCCTGGCAGTGTTGAATTGATCGCGGCTATGCACTTGCAGGTGGCTGGCAACCCTGTGGCAGCAGCAGTGTTGAACTCGGTGCAGAAGAGTTGAGTGAGACAAGAAAAAGTAGCATCTGCGGCTGTGCATCTGCAGGTGGCTGGCGATCCCTGTGGCAGCAGCAGTGTTGAACTCGGTGCAGAAGAGGGCAGCCATGCGTGCACAGGAAGAGGCTGAGGAGGAGGCGAGGCGGGCCAACCCCTTTGCAGGTGTGCTCACGTGTGTGATGTGTGTGTGTGTGTGTGTGTGTGTGTGAGGTCTTTGCAGTGTTAAATACAGGCCGATTTGCAGCAGTGCTTAGGCAGCCACGGCAGCCTGTTGTGGTTCAGATTGACTCTGATGGCTAGCTCACTTTTTGTAACACTGAAAACAGGCGTGGGACTGGGCATGCTTTGTGCAGGAAATTGGGTTCCCTTCATGAAGTTAAGATTCAATGACTAATTATTTGTCGCAGCCAAAATTGTGGCAAAATATTTTTGGGTGTGATACACCCCAATTCCGGTCAGACCCCCTTGTGTAGCACTTTGAGGCAAAAGTGCTACACCCCAGAAATCGCTAATAACAACGCTGTCACGCATCCAAGTTTCTTTCTACTGTGCTTAGGTGTATCGTGTCTTGCTGTGCTCAGTAGACTTGTGCTTCCTGTGTGTTAACCGTACAGAAATGTAATCATTCCGCACCCCTCTCAATAGTTATTTTATTCTTTCCCGCATGTTCCCGCAGGGGCAATCTGCCCGCTCATACCCTCTAAAACTCTCAAAAATAATTCATTTTCACTTTCCCCCACTTTCCCGCAGCCTCAAAAATTATTATTTTCAGATTGTCCCGCAGTCATCCCGCACCCCTCAAAAGCATTTTTTTTCGGTATGATATATTTTCTGTACGGTATGAAAAACTGGTTTGTACTGAGGGTAGTCAATGTTATAGAACAGGTGCAGAGTGATACACAGAAATCCTAGCACTGGACATGCGTGAAATACCAAGAAGATCTGCAGCATTGGCCACCCCAAAGCACATCAAACGCAGATGCAGTCCGAAATGTAGTTCCACTTCGAACTTGTAATGAAGACGTCAAGCAGGTATGTGAAGTCCAAGTCTGGCTCATGAGCTGCCATTGTGTGACCTTGCTCACCCTTCATTTTGTTTGCCCTGTGATTCATGATCCAGAAATCTTCCGGCCAAGGCAAGGAAGGCGGTCGCCATCGGCCCAGCAAGAAGGGCCGGTGATTGAGGCAGAGTACATCACCATATCCAAGGATGACAAGAAGTGAGGGGCGAGCAAGCTTGCCACTCCTGGGTGAGGTCCAGGACGGCAAGGTGCCACCCCGGCATCAGTGGCAGGGGTGCCCATTACCTCTCACAGTTGTACCCATGGTGCATATTTTCGTCCCGTCGTGATGCCTGTGGCTCATGCATGCCAGACGGTTTCCGTGCCCTTGTATAATAGAAAAGCTAATGGCAGAGGACAAGCTACACACAGCAGCGCGCAGCTGCAGCTCTACATTGTCTTTGTTCCTCATTGTATCCTCAGCTGCACTCAGCTGCCCCAGCATGCATGGTTTGTCTTCTGCCTTTTGAGCTTAGGAGAGTGTGGACCAGCCATGGTCTGGACCTTAGCCCCTGAATGCCATTCCACTGACCGTGTTCTGGTCAACCGTCAAGTTTTGTGCTGCTCACTTGTTTTTTTATGTTGATACTGTGAACATACGTACTCATGCACAGCAGCATACCCGCGTGCGCTGGTAGCTCATGCTGCATCTGGTGTGCCATTCTCCAGAGAGGTCTGCAATGGTATTTCGAGTGCTTAATGCTTTAACAAGGCTTTCCCTAAATCATGGGTTTTATGCGTAACATCAAGCCCACCGTGTTTTCTTAAGGCTCTTGGGAGTTAATCTTGTTTTCTCTTGGAACTCCAAGCCTGCTGGTAGTGGCCCTGCACAATACTGGAAACAATTATGCATGTCATAAAATAGGAGTATGCGGAGCGGAGACCCTTCATACACAAACACTTGTGCAAGCTGTTGCCAAGCCTGGCAGCTATGATGACAAGGGTTACAAGGGGGTGGTCTGATACGACTGAAAGTCAGAAAGGAAAGGGTCACAGATTTACAGATTTAAAGGAGAGACCTTCAGCCAGACTGTTCGGCTGATCGGCCTGTGACTGGTCCTCGCCAGCCAACATAATATCCATGTGAAAAAGCTTGGTCCAACTAAAGAGGAGGTTCATAATAGAAGAGAGACAGCTGTAATGTCAGAGCCATGCAACAAAAGGGTCACAAGAAAAGAAGAAAAGAAAGAACAAAGACTTTGTAGGCAAAGTAGACTCTCCCTACATCAATCATGGAGGAGGAGACACATTGGCTCAAAACAGCCGTGAGTCCCCTCCACCACAAAGCAGAAAGAAAAAGGGCTAGTGGGGATCTGGAGGGTTGATAGAAGCACCTGGCTGCAGAACCTGGCTGTGATTTAGATTTAGATTTACACGGGGGGACCTTCAGCCAGACTGTTTGGCTGATCGGCCTGTGACTGGTCCTCGCCAGTCAACATATTGTCCATAAGCTCAGAAACAAACGAAAAAAGCGTGTTGTTGATAGAAGCACCTGGCTGTGAGGATTAGGACAGGGTAGGTTTACAAGGATAAGGCCTTCAGTCAAGAAGTGCGACTGCTAGCCTGCTCATAAAAGGCAATCAATTCATGAAGGAAATAAGGAAGTTTGTTGTTGTTCTAGTTCAAAAAAGCAGACACATCATGAGATTCTGCCTGTGAGAACAAGGGAGCATATTTCCTGCGGAGAGAGACCACCTGGGGATGTGTGCAATGGAAGAGGACATGTTGTTCATCCTGGACATCATCATCAGCCTCACAAAGGTCACAGTTTGGGGAAGAGCTGTGATTCCAAGTTGCTGTCTCATAGCGAAGGGTGTGAATGCGGAGTCTAAACCGAGCCACGCTGCGAATGACATCGTGGTGGAGGTCAAGGAACATGTATTTGGGGAGACTATAAGGAGAATTCATAACCAAGGCTCTTTTAGTAGAAGGAGCGCACCACTGGTGATAGGTCAAGCGCTTACTGTTGCGCTCTCTAGGGTGTGTGTTGGAAAAAGGGCTTGTGTAAATGCCAAATGAAAGCCTTGAGCTGAGTTCAGAAGTGCCAACTATTAAAGTCACACACACTGTCACTCTAAATGAAACAATCATGCAAAGTCATGCACAAAAAACTCCATAAGGCTGTAGTTATTGATGGAGATAAGCAAGTGAGTGTCCAGCCAAAGTTAATTACAAGTTACAATGGGGTTTGACCTTCAGCCAGGTAGTTTGGCTGCTCGGCCTGCTCAACTGTTCCAACGTTGTTACAGTTAACTGCACAAAAAATATCCATGAGATCGGAAATAAAACGACAAGTCTCATCAGTTTGCTTCTGCAAGAAATGAATAGCATCCTCAGAGCTAGCTTGAGAATAGTAGAAAGTGCCTGATTCGTCCAGTAAAATTCTGTGAGAGGGGAAGTCAGAAAATAGCTGTGTATAAGTTCTTCGAACAGAACACACAGAAGCGCAAGAACAAAGGAACTTCTCAGAACACGGCATGCTTTTCATCTTGGAGTCCTCCTTGGTCACACCTATCACAGGCAGATGTGTGCTCCTGCCAAAGTGATGTCTCAACTCTAAAAGTGTGAGCATGTAAGCGAAAGACGTGTTATGTTTCTCAGTGTGCGCTTGCCCAAATCAATATGCAAATACCTGGGGACAGAAAAGGGCGTGCAATGAACAGACAAGGGTCTCAAAGGAAGCGAGTGAGTGTCCAGCCAAAGCACGGAGTTAAACAAGGATGCCCTCTGTCACCACTCCTACTCTCAATCTACGTAAATGACATAGGCCGCATCACTGAGGGGGCAACAGGCGCAGTGACAGGCTTACCAAATTTTCATGTTTCTCATATGCTTTATGCAGATGACCTCGCTTTGACTGCAAACAACCACACCCACATGCAAGCCATGTTAAACAAGTTGCAGGGTTATGCAACCAGAAAATGCCTGACGGTCAACACAAAAAAGTCTGAGGCCGTCTGCTTCAATTCCAAAGCTGATACTCTTCCCCAACTGTTGTATGATGGTGACAGCCTTCCCTACTCTGATTCTTTCAAATATCTGGGTATGGTCTGTGAAAAACGTCTCGACCTTTCCACTGCCGCTGAGGCTGCTCTGAACCATGCATAGCAGGTACTTTTTGTGTTAAAGCCTTTGCTAACAATCACAACTTCACAAACTGACTACATGCGATTATTTTGCTTTTCAAAACATATGCTATCCCTGCAGGAATGTATGCCAGCCAGATATGGGCCATTCCTTACTTATGACAAGGCACAGAAATGGACAATCAGCTACAGAGGTGGATTCTGAACGTTTTGCGGAACCTTCTTGGGGTAAGGTCCACAACACCATCTTGGAGCATCCTAAGAAAATGTGGCATGGAATTTTTCCAGTTCAACTGGTTTCGTGCCACTATGTGTTTCTACAACTTGCTAACTAAGTGCAACAGTATACTCCTTCAAGGTAAGTTAAGAAGGTTTCCACGCAGGCATCAGCCTTAGCTCCAGGACTGACTCTTGTTGGGCATCACACCTCCTGACTGCGCTTGATGGTCTGGCACACTCGGACTTGATGAAATGTCAAATTTTGGCTTGTGACCCTGTGAACCTCAGTCAATTTGTGGTGGACCTAAGAACTAGACACCTTAGCTACTGGAATCAATTCATAACTCCTGATCCCAGAGAAAACAACAGTAAGCGGCTGACATATCATCAATGGTGCGCACTTCCTGTCAGAGCTGCTCATGCCATTCACCCTCCTTATACGTTGCCTAAATACATGTGTTTGGGTCTTCCCCATCATGTCCTTCGCAACATTGCCAGATTCAGGCTGCGAGTTCACGCTCTTCAAGTTGAAAAAGCTGTCTGGTCCAACAGTACTTCTCCAGTCTGCGATACCTGTGATTCTGATGACATACTAGATGAAAAACACGTGCTGTTCAGTTGCTCTAAAACCCAGGTATGCTCTCTCCGTCAGAGGTTTGCCTCTCTTTTTGAGTACAACTCCTCTTTCCTACATTTCCACGTTTCCCACAGGATGCCCTGTCTAGGTACCATTCACCATGTGAATTCCCAGGATATTAATATTTTTCTAAACCAGGATAATAACAAACTCCCTTTCTTCCTTCTTGATCTCATGTGTATTTATGGACAGGCTAGCAGTCAAACGTCTTGACTGAGGCTTTCTTCCCTTGTAACCCCTTGTACCTGTCTACCAGTGTAGCAGCACTATGCAAACCAGTCTGATCTGAAGAACACATGAAAAAAAGGAAACTCAGCCAAAAGGAACGACCGACCCATGCTAAATATAGTTAGCCTAGGAGAACTTGACCACCAACGCGCCAATAAACTTGCTCGCAAAATTCATGCCCATTCTTTTATGTATGCCAACAGATATTGGGTTTTCATTTATAAAGATGAGACTCTTAAAGTTAGGGGGTGTCCCGAACCGGTAGTTCCCTGCACTTACACCTGGACACTCAGGCAAAATTCTGGGGATCCGAGACCGAACTTCTTGGATTTGCCTGAAACTTGGTATATAGGGTAAATCGGGTGTTTTGAGAACATCTGCGTACTCAGTTTTCTATAATTTCCAAGGACTGTGTGATGCAGCTGCAGGGTGGATGCCTAATTCGCACGGCTTGCATGCACTCTTGGAGGGCTTATACACTGCTGGCCTGGATTGGCCTGAAACCTGGTATGTAGGGTAAATTGGGTGTTTTAAAAACATCTGCATACTAAACTTTCTCTGATTTCCAAGGACTGTGTGATGCAGCTGCAGGGTGGTTGCCTACTTCGCCCGGTTTGCATGCACTCTTGGAGGGCTCATACACTGCTGGCCTGGATTCACCTGAAACCTGGTATGTAGGGTCAATTGGGTGTTTCAAAAACATCTGCATACTCAGTTTTCTGTAATGTTTGAGGGCTGTGTGATGCTGCTGCAGGGTGGTTGACTAATTACACACGTTTTGCATGCATCTCCCGATCAAGCAATTCTGAACTGAGAAGCATAGCTGCTCATTCCTTCAATATGTACAAAACTGAATATGCAGATCTTTTTAAAACATTCAATTTACCCCATATAACGAGTTTCAGGCCAATCCAGGTCAGCAGTGTATAAGCCCTCCAAGAGTGCATGCAAATCGTGCGAATAAGGCAACCATCCTGCAGCTGCATCACACAGTCCTTGGAAATTATAGAAAACTGAGTATGCAGATGTTCTTAAAACACCCAATTTACCCTATATACCAAGTTTCAGGCAAATCCAAGAAGTTCGGTCTCGGACCCCCAGAATTTTGCCTTAATGCCCAGGTGTAAGTGCAGGGAACTACCGGTTCGGGACACCCCCTAACTTCGAGAGTCGCATCTATATAAGCGAAAAAAACTGATCAAAGTAAGAATTGAAGTGTGAGGTGCAGTATCCAAAAGGAGCACCTTTGATGTGAGATTGGTCATCGCTCGATTGGTACAGGTGCGAAAATCATCATAAAACATTGCAAAAATCCATTTTCACCGTTGAAAGAACAGACAAACAATGAGCTCTCATCAGTATATGGACTAACAGCTCTCACCATGGAGTGCCAATGTGCTGGTATGGAATGGACGTAATTCTAAGTTTGGCTTTGCATCTGTGGCACCCTGGACATTGTCCATCTAATTCACTGAAGAGTACATGGATCCCAAAGTCCTTCAAGCTACTGCTTTTGAAGGCTCACTGGAGACTCTGCAACAAGAGGAAATCGATGACCAACGGCTTGTAGCCCTGCAGGTGCTCTCCCATTGCATGGTGATGGCAACAGCAAACCTTTTTAAGTTTTAAAGTTCACAAAGAAGCGCATTTGTGAAAGCAATGGACCAATGCCGTGTGAGGTGCATCAACATCACCTTGTTCAGGCTCTTTATCAGTTGCAGCCCTTTAGGTCTTACTGGCTGCTCAGCTTTGTGTGCTGCTTTGGCCCAGGCAATGCCTAAGCTGATACCCTTATTGCTTTCCACCATACAGGCCCTGCAGAA
Source organism: Dunaliella primolecta (assembly GCA_914767535.2). NCBI lineage: Eukaryota > Viridiplantae > Chlorophyta > Chlorophyceae > Chlamydomonadales > Dunaliellaceae > Dunaliella > Dunaliella primolecta. The sequence goes on from OU611762.1 coordinate 6,170,640, forward strand.
GCAAGCTGAGGATGATGATACGAAGCTCCCAAAAGATTTCTGCACCCATCTGCGTCTGAAGGGCTACTGCAGCCCATTGCTGGCACTATGCATTTCACCATGTCGTCCCGCAAGGAGGGCAGCGCTGGTGGTGATGCGGGCTGGCGCAAGGGTGGACATGCAGCTCAACGCGCAGCTGTTGAAAGAGGGAGTCGTGAGTAAGCTGCTGCCCTTGGTAAAGAACAGATTCCATACCATCAAGGTCAGAGCCAACCAGCCGCCACAGCCTCCCATAGAGGCAATGGACTTGGAGGACCTGCACAATATGGGCCATGTCTTCCGCATCCTGGGAAGGTTTGTTGTTTTTGTGGCTTTTGTTTGCAACTAGCCATGAGGGATATATGGTAGCCGTATGATGCTGGATTAATCCATGATGCTAGACAGCCACCGGACAGCCATGTACATTTTGCAAGTTATGCAGAGGAACCAGCCAAGGTGTTACCCAGGGTGAGTCATCCAAGCAGCACTCCAAGTCAGATCCAATCAGGTCTACCTTATTGTTTCCCTTGGTGCAGAGTCACATTGCCCGAGGTCCCATCTGCAAATCTTACCCAATCGGTGGAGGCTCTTTTCAAGCATGGCTATTTTGCCTTGGCCGCCGCAGTTTTGGACAATCAGGTGACTGCATTAAAATGACTTGCTGCATTACAAGAGCAGGTCCGGAGTCCAGGATTTTCTGGAATTACCAGCGTAGGGGCCTTGAAGGTGTGGGAACCTTCAACCTCTAATCTAACTATGTAGTGTGACGTAATCCAGAATGACAAGCATAGCAACAAAATTCTGGCTCTGCTATTTTCACCAGACATGCTGTCCCTCTTGGACTACGTCCAAAGAGATAAATTGTGCCAAATTTAAAGCTTGTCAGAGGATCTGAGAAAAATTTTAAGTCTCACGGCGCAATTTTACATGCAAGTAGAAAAAGAAGAAGTTTTGCACGGAAGAAAACCCTCAGAAAGTGCTCCAAGAGTGTAAACAATCCATAGATTGGTCTATGCCAATAACTGTTTATGTCTACTATACATAATGAAGATTGTTCCGAAACCCTTTAAAAAGTATTATTTATGATGCACACCTTTATTTTGCGCCCCCCTCAGTATTTTTGGGGGTGCCTTACATGTTGCTTGATGGGGCAATTCGCCCCTATTTGCCTTGATACTTATTAGCTGTGAAATGAGGATTGCATGAACAGGCTGCACACTGCTCCTGCATGTTATGACCTAGAAGATATACAACCCCTTATACCTTAAACGGCATGGATCATTCCACACCCCTGAAAAAATGTTTATACATGAATTCCGCCTCAGTCCCAAACCCCCCCTCAGTATTCATTTTTGGGTGTCCCACATGTTCTCGCAAGGACTATCTGCTCCTTTGCTTTTATACTTATAATCCGTGGATTGAGCATTGTGTTTTACAGGCTGCACACTTTTTCTGCATCCCCTGGCACGGTATCCCCTGTACAGACCTGCAAGATACACAATCCCTGAGGATCACTTTTAGGAAAACTGCTATTCAAAAGCCCATGAAGTCCAGTTGTGCATGCTGCCTCTACAATGAGGATCTGCTTAGTATACAAAATGACTCACGACTTTGGGTCGAGCCCCTTTCCAAAAGAATGATGTCTGCATTTAGTGCTCCTGAAAGTGACTGCACTCAGTGCTCCTATAATCTGCAATCCGTACCTCCTTAATATGCCGCTATACGCCCATCAGATGCTGCTTTATCTGTTTTTTGAGCTGACAGCAAGCACTCTTGCATTCTGCTGCCACTCCTCGGGTGAGGAGGCTCCTTAATGGGGCTCAGGAAGCTCCCATTCCTAGCTGCCAAAGTCTCTTTGGCGCTTCGGGGCCTTCGTCTTCATCCATTTTGCGGTATAACATATATTATGTATGGCAAGCATTTTTAGGAAAGCAACTGCTAAAAAGTCCACGAACCCCTGCTGCACACTGCCTCTACAATGAAGACCTGCCCAGTAAATACAATCCCTCACACTTCTTGGAATGAGCTCCCTCTAAAAAATGCATGTGTCTACCTGCACACACTGCTCCATTTGAAGGCCAGTTTTCGTGCTTCCTTAAAATGTTGCCGTGTGCTCATCTGACGATGCTCGATCTGCTGCTCAAGCTGACAGCAAGCTTTTTTGCTTCCTGCTGCTCCCATGCTTCCTGCTGCCGTCACTACTCAGGTGAGGGTGCTCCCAGTGGGGCTCAGGAAGCTCCCCATTTCCAGCTGTTGAAGCCCCTCTGGCGCTTTGGAGCCTTTGTATTCATTCACACCCAACAGACTCTCATAAACAAATTGATTTTCTACTTCACGCCTGTTCCCGCATGCTCAAAACGGGTATATTCTCTTGGGTGTCCACAGTCATCCTGCATCCCTCAAAGACAATTTATTTGGGGATGGTGTTATTAGGTACAGGCATAGACGTTTTTACTTACTCTGGCCCAGCCTGGCCAGCAGTTGACCTCATTATTTTTGCAGTAGCATGTATTGCACCACTGCTACATATGAGAGGGTGAATCTGATATGGGATAAATTAAAAGTCCTCGTTTGCACCACCTCACTCCTTCCTTCCCTTCTTGAGCACCTCAGCCCACACACAATCCTTCCAAAATCTGTGTATACAAGTTGTGCTTCCACGAACATAGAAAGCATTTTAAAACACAATTTGGGACCAGTGCAGTCAGGACTCATATAAGTATCTTGAGCTTGAGCCTTCAAATCATGCCCTGTTACGCCCACCTAAAACTTTAGCCGTCTTGCAAATGCACACTGCCTTCATGGCACTTCGAATCCCACAAAGAGGAACTGAACATGCATGCTGCAGGCTTGTGATCTCTTTCTGTTGGAGTCAGCGCTCGGTTTGATCGGTACTGTGTCGTTATGGAAGGCTTGGCGAGGGCGTATTGCAGACGTAGGCATCATTCCACGGCTTGTAGAATTAGCGGGAAGCAGCCAGCTGGGAGCGGTCTACGTGCTGTGTAATCTTTCACGCAGTGACTCGCTGCAGCTTGTGCTGCGTGATGCAAAGCTGTTGGAGGCGATGCAGTTGTTTGCGGAGACCGCCAAGGACGACAGCGCTGACCTTGCCAAGGTATGTTTGGTTGTGCTGCAATTCAGTTACACCGACTTCCAGGTGCATTGCATTCCAAAGCCTTATCGGGTTTTGAATAAAGCTTGAAAGCCAAGGTTAATTCTCCACATTGTACACTGGTAGGTTGGATACAGTCAATAATTACTGCAAGCTCAGACACAGGAGAATCAGGGCTGTGAAATCATCTTATTTTCAGGAGAGTAGTTATGTCTCTTTGATCAATGCCCTAAGAGGCAAACATGAAAGTAATGTCAACATTCAAAGGAAGGGCGAAATTACACTGAGGTGCACAGCCTTGCGCCTTGAAAAGCTACATACCTGGTGAACAGAAGCTTGCATAAAGGAGTGTATTCCTCTGCAGGTTGTGACTTCTGGTAGAAATAACCATCATAGGTTGGGAAGAGCATAAAGATGTGGGCACCATGCATGCCATTGCCATCGTGCGTGCTCTGTTAGGTTAAAATACAATCAAGAAGTTGATTGAGCCACTACAGGGATAAGAGATTCAGGGCAGCGAAATCATCATGACTTCAGGACGTTAGTCATTCCACAGTGATTATTGCCCAAAGAGGCAGCTATGATGTTCACCAAGTCATTGCCATCGTGCATGCCTGCCTGTGAGTGCAGGCACTCATAGCAGTGGCCAATGTGTATGGCAGCGACAAGCAGGACAGCACAGTAGGAAAGCTTCTGTCATCATATGATGTTTCGCTGCCTGTGGTCTGCATCCTGGATGCTGTTCTTCACGGCGACAGATCATGGAATGACACGCTTTTCACGCTTGATGAGGCAGCGCATGCGGCGCGCGCGTTGTCGAGCACGCCTTGGTTGGCACAGCGCATGCACAAGGCTGGTGCGGTTGACATGCTGGTGGGTGTGGGTGTGTTTTCGTGTCGGTGTGAGGCGGTCAATAGGTGCATATTGTGTATGTACAACTGGTTTGCCCTCTACTTGAATGTCGAGCTATCCTATTCCTCTGATCCTCGGTTTCATGTTCAGCCATCATTGATCAACATGGTGGTTGCATTCATTTGTCTTCAAATGCCAAATGAGCTGGAGCTGCATTTCCTCCATCCAAAAATCAACCCCTTACTCTGCTGCTCTGTGTGCAGGTTGAGCTGCTGCAAGAGCAAGGCGGGGATGATGATGCTATCATGCATGCATGCCAAGCCATGCTCAACCTCACATCCAACCTGCCCCACCTGCATGCCAGCCTTATCAAGGTCTGCACAGTGGAAGGCATAGAGTAGAAGAGAGATCATGAGAAGAAGGGATTGTGCTGTGGATGACACTCAGCTTGTGGTCAGAGTGAAGTATGGCTCAGAGGTGATCTGTGGCAGGATGTTTTTGTGGCACTTCTTGCAAGGTGACTGCTGACATCCATGTGCTGGCTGCTGACTGCTGGAAAAACCCATGTACTGGCTGCTGATTGCTGACACGCACGTGCTGGCTGCTGGCCGCTGATACCCGTGTGCTGACTGCTGACTGCTGATACCCACTGCAAGTAGAAGTACGCGGCATATGTGTGCGGAAATGGCCAATCCGAGCTGACTGCTGATACCCTTGTGCTCTCCGCTGACTGCTGGCACCCATGTGGAAGCGCTTGCCTCTCTGATCATTCCTAATGGGAGACGCCTTGACCCGCATTTTTGTGGGGCCTTGTCTCTGACATGTGCTTCGCCGACATCCTCTTCAACATCCTTCCACTGCAGGCAGGAGTTCCAGATGCTGTGAGGCTGCATGTCGAGCACACAGACGCCAGGGTTGTTGATGCAGCAAGGGGTGTACTACTGCAGCTCAACATGCTGGGTGACTCGGTGGCGCAGGAGGCACTTGAATCAGGCGAAAGGGACAACCAGCAGGAGTATGATGTGTTCCTCAGCCACAAGCGCTCGGATGCTGCGGATTTTGCCAGAGGTGATCCAGTGATTGAGCACACCTTGTTTTGGAAAATTGTCATGCAGGCGTAGGGTGTGAGGTGTGCACCTGTGGGTATTGCTGTAAAGTTAGGAAAAAGTGAGGTCCCGGCCGTAAACGTTGGGACAACAGTCCTAGACTGACTCCCTTATGGTCTCCTCAGACATGTTGTCTAGACGCAGGACAGTGGCTTTTGCCCTGAAGCAATGCAGCCGTGAGCTGCGCAGGATCTTTCATGCAATGCTGCCAAGAGCAACGCTGCCTTGAGCTGTGCAGGGCCTTTTTTGTGTGCTTTTCCTCATGAGAGCAGCAGAACGGTAGCATTGGTCACCAATCAGGTTTGTGTGTAGAAAATGTTATGTTGAATTGATGGAGGGGTAGGTAACACACTGGTTCACATTTCACCAGTGAAAAAATATTGACGTGCATGCTCTGTTGCTGAGGTTTTTGTGTATCCAGTGGTTGTGTTGCAAGTGAGAGAAGTTGGAAGAGATACAGTGTATGTATAGAGTTACTGAAATTGGATGCATGCACATGACCAACGACAAAAAAGCAACCCTGTGACATCCATCCCCATTATTCTAGCTTCAATGACAAGGTTTCATTGGCAAAAAATGCCATTGCTTGCCTGGTGCCAAGGGCATTATGTGATGCAGCAAGCCTGGGCAACAATGTTGTTCTTGAAACTCGTTTGCATACAGCCCTGTACATAGTCTCTTGTCCCAAGCGGTGTCCGCACCTCCCACGTCTTTCAGTAGCAAATTTTTGCTTTAATTGACCTTTGCCCAAACCTGTGCCCTTTGGCCTTTAATTGGCCTTTGCATGCAGCCTTATATAATCTCTTGGTACTCAGGGGCATACGCACCTTCCTTGACTACGAGTATGAGGAAGAACTGCAGCTGGATGGTGGCCTGGCGCAGATTGTCTCGCATTGCAGGTACGCAGTTTTCTGGTATGCATGTATGCCAGCAACTTCTGCCAATGCATGACATTGTTATGTGTGAAACATGAGTGCTTGAGGAGCAGGGAAATATTGCAATGACTCTGGGGAATATTGTGTGAGGGGACTGCTGAAGGTCGTGAAAGCCTCTCCCCCCTTATCCCCTTAAATCCCCCTTCCCCCTTTTCCCTGAAGGTAGCACCTCAAGGCAGTGACCGGGCGGCAAGGAGAGGGTAGAGCATGCAGATGGCCTGTTTAAGGCTCACTGCTGCCTTTGAATTGCAATGTTTGGCTTCCAGTGCTGACAACTTGACGATCTCAAGCTTTTGCAGAGTATAAGGGTAGGCTGGCTGCCCTACATGTACGTTTGAAGTTGCTGTTCAGGATACCAAATGGGCAACTGCCCTTAGCTAAATGCTTATTCAAACAGAATGCCTCAGTAATCCCCGGGTGGGCATGGACTTGCCTATTCACATTTGTTCTTCATCACATTGGTTTTAAAGGACGTGGTGCACTCCCCTGAAGTGCCATTCATTGGCTTGAGATAGCCTGTCATGTCAGCTACGAATTTGAGGCAGATGCCCAGAGCCTGCTTCTGTTCTGAAGTAGCTCTTTATGGAGCACACTTTAAGGCACAGCATCCAAAGCTTAACAGGTGAAGCGCATTAATTAAGGCATTGGTTTTCTTTAGGATTTCAAGCTGCTTTGAGGCTGCAAGGGCAGCAAAAGGCATGCAGAGCAGGTTCTGTATTTTTATAAGATTTTGGGTAGAGACGTGAAAGTTTACAAGCTCACACAAGCTTTGTGTAGGTCTGCGCTTTTTGAAAGCCTCCAAAGACTTGTAGCATCTGTGCTTTTGCGTTGTCTGCATGTGGACCCCTGTGTATGTCTCTACATTTAGAAGATGTTGTTGAATACTCAAACCCAGCCACGTTTGGTGTGTTTTGTGATACGCTTTGGATGGTTACAACAAGTTGTGTTCCTACGTCAAATTTCAAAAACATTCAGGTATTTCTTAAACAAACCAAATGCATGCAGGAACTTTATTTTTGTGCTCACAGACAACGTCCTACAATCAGACTGGTGCAAGCAGGTATGCTCTGCAGCAAGTGAAGATTTGCTCAATCTATAAGATCAATGGTGCCAAAACACCAGAGGGGGTCAGCTGAGGCCTAAAATTGCCTGTTTGTTGCATGCTCCCGTGCATAGGTGTGCCCCAACTGGCACCTATCAAGTTTGGGTTCCTCTGGCTTTGTGTAACAATAGATTTCAAAAGGTGCCAGTTGGGGCACACGTGCCTAATCAGCCACAACGTGAACCCAAGTTTCCACCACCAAAAGTCCATATATAACCACCCACTGCACCAAATTGGGTGCTTTTTAGTTATGTAGAGTCCTTGTAGAAACAGAATATCATTGCAAAAAACATGGAGTGAAAAGACCCAGTGGTTGGTATTATGTGGCGATATCAGCAAATTTTCCCAAATTAGGGTGTACATGCCCCGTGTGAGCTTTAGCCCAGTCTATTTAAGCACTCAGGGCGACATACACAGATCTGAGTATATGCTCTGTTAGCTTGGAACACCAGCTACACTTTAGAGAAAACAATTGTTTCAATCAGATGCATTGGCTTTGTATGGGCGCCCATAAAATGCAAAAAAGGAGCATATCTGGGCACATGCCCAGCTGACCCCCTCTGCAAAAACACTTTCAAAGTGTGAAAAGCTTGTTGCTTGGTCAAGCCAAAAGGAGATCAATGCCTTGATTGATACGCTTCACCTGTTAAGTTTTGCACGCTGTACCTTAACGTGTGCACGCTGCAGGAGCTTCAATCTGCTGCCGACCATGGAAAGAACATCATTTTGGTGGTTAAGGAGGGATCAAGGTAAAATGAAAGCGGTGTAGATTCCTTATAAATGAATTTGCAATAGAAACCTTTAACTCTGCAGAAATATTGCAGTGCCTTGGGAGATGCTTTATCAGGTTTGTGGAAGCAGAGTTCTTCTCTACAATTCAAGGCTGGTCAGAAAGTTTCTGTTCAAAGTTGAGCAAGGGGAACCTGCATTTGTAAAAGCTTCAGGTTCCTGGATCTTAAGGTGGAGCTTGGCTCCTTGATGGGGTTGCTGCGGTAGTGTTGATGATCTGATCTAAAAGAGGGAGCTGAGCCCTCAAAGAGAGCTGCCGTGGTACTTGCATCATTTTCACAGGTGGCCGGATGTAGAAGGCAGCAAGAGCTCACCGTTCCCTGGTGCCCATTTGCTGACTGGCTTTTCACCTAAGCTGCGCTCTGTCTTGATGAGAAAAGCCATTCACCACTCGGTGCGTGGCAGCGTGTGCCCTAGTTCTTTGTGCAACTAATGTCTTGATGAGAAAAGCCATTCACCACTCGGTGCGTGGCAGCGTGTGCCCTGGTTCTTTGTGCAACTAATGTCTTGATGAGAAAAGCCATTCACCACTCGGTGCGTGGCAGCGTGTGCCCTAGTTCTTTGTGCAACTAATGTCTTGATGAGAAAAGCCATTCACCACTCGGTGCGTGGCAGCGTGTGCCCTAGTTCTTTGTGCAACTAATGTCTTGATGAGAAAAGCCATTCACCACTCGGTGCGTGGCAGCGTGTGCCCTAGTTCTTTGTGCAACTAATGTCTTGATGAGAAAAGCCATTCACCACTCGGTGCGTGGCAGCGTGTGCCCTAGTTCTTTGTGCAACTTATGTCACGAGCTGAACTTTGTCTTCATGAGAAAAGCCATTTATCTCTTGGTGAGTGGCAACATGTGCCTTACTTCTTTGTGCCACAGATATCCCGCTATGCTGATGCGTGTTTGTGTGCAACATCTAGCACTGTTTTTGTGGGAAGCCGCCCACCAGCTAGCATCTCTGCACTTGCAACAGCCCCACTGCAACTTTCAGTCTAGGAGGCACACATACTCTAGTCTCAGCTGGTTTGATATAGCCAAATCCTTGCTATCACCATATGTGTGTTGCTTACATTCAATTCTGCTTTTTGTTTTTCCGGGAGATAGGACGAATACTACCAGACGTTCGTGGAAAAGCTGTTGAAGAGACTTACTCCAAGCCTTTCAGCGGCGCGATCATCACTGCCACCACCGGTGGTCCCACCGCTGGATGTGAAACCCCGATCAGTCTCACTGCCAAACATAGGTACGCTCTACAGAAAGTCTTCTTGTACACGAACACACAAGGTTAGTGGCTTGGTGAAACGAAACGCCGTCCATTGCCATACCTTGCAGTCAAATAGCAGGTGTTGCCTTGAAAAGTTCATGTTCATAATGGTGCTGATGCTCTCTTTACCGTTGCTCATCAAAGTCTGCAATATTCGGTATCTGCCTCAGCAGTTCAGGCATCGGGCATATGCAGAGAGCGACAGTGACTTTCATAGCAAACCTTTTGCCACCAAGAAGAAGCAGCACAGGCCTCACCAATCTTATCAATACCTCAAGGATCTTAAATGTCAGGTCAAGCAATCCCAAAGCCAGAACCATTCAGACTTGGTTTCTGATTAATTTGCGTGGTGTTCCTCAATTTTGGTGAGTGGTGCTGACATGTTGGACTCGCAGGCCCACTGGAACACGAGGTTGGCCATGATTCCTTCCAAGCCGCGCCTGCTCGGCACTCATTCCCAACAGCAACTACGCAGTACCCAGGTCTCCCGCCAGCCCTCGTCCCAGCCCCTGCAGCTGCATCCATCCCCGCCCTGCCCCCCCTTGCCCCCCCAGTGCCACCGGCTTCACGGCCCTTATTGCCCCTGCAGCACAATCCATTTCCCGGCTCTTGGGGCACAGGGGCTGAAGCTTCATGCCCAGCACCCACGCCATCCATTTCAGCCGCGCCCTCGCCCTCATGGCTGGAGCTGCTGTCCCTGTCACAGCAAACGCACATCGCCAGCCTTCAGAGAGAGCTGCTTGCCATGCAGGCGGAAGTGCATCACCTGCGAGCAGAGCTGCAGCGCCAGCAAGAGGGCTCACAGCCGCTGCACAACCGGGTGCCCCTTGGCTACTGCTGCTGCAGTGCAAAGGGGTGTAACACTGTCATGAATGAGGACGCGCTACAGCACGCTGTGTGGATGTTGCAAGCCCAAAGCGCCGCATTTCCCCTGCCATGCCACTTCGTACCTACAGCCTTAGCAAACCAGCCTCATCGGTCGCCACTTGCACCTGCTGCTGCTGCCGCAGTGCCAGGGTGGGCCACAGCAGGCATGGCACACGCGCCACCTGGAGGCGAACTCCACAATATCTCGCTGCCCCGCCTTCACGGTAGGCACCATGTCCACCCCAACGGCATGCCAGGGGCCTCTCAAATGGGTACCCTGGAAGGCAGGGGGCACCTGCACCACCAGAATGCCGTGCTAAGGCATTCCTCCCAAGTTGGCGCACCCCTGGAGGGCAGCACATCCTCGCAGCAAGCCGCGGCTGGCAACGTTGCGTGCAACAGCGATGATGGGGATGCTGGCGTAGAGCATTGGATTGAAAAGCAGGCAGGTGCAACGATGTCACCCCTTGCTCAAGCTCCAGCGCGGGGTGAGCGTGTGGACGGCATAAGGGAGAACCAAACAGGTGCGAGTGAGTCCAAGTCTGATAGCCAGCTTCCCAGATGGCTTCAGGGCACGGCGCTGCCTCCTGTCAAATTAGGCCTGCAAAGCAAGGGCTGTGGACCACGGGGTCGCTTATAGATTTCCTCCTTTTTCCTTAAAAGGGACAGATTTTGTAGGTCATTACGTTGTAACCTTTGTGCAACATGCTCATGCGGCCAAAGCTGTTGCAGCGCAACCTGGGTGAGCCATGCTCATGAGGCCAATGCTGTTGCAGCATAACCTTGGTGTGGCATGCTCATGCAGTTAATGTTGTTGCAGCGTAACCTGGGTGCAGCATTCTCATGCAGCCAATGCTGTGGCAGCCAACGCCATGCAGGAACCTTGGTATAGCACTCTCATGCGGTCAATGCTGCTGCAACTATTCCCATGCAGAGCTTGAGCAGTACTCTTGCTGAATTGATGTTGCTGCAGCCAACCCCATGCAGGAACCTTGGTGCAGTGCTGTTATGCAGCCAATGTAGCGGTATGTGAATCCAATTGATTGGAAAATCAACTTTTGGGAGAGCACGCATGTTGATAAGCAAATGACATGAAAAGAGTTTCTTAAGTATTGCTTCAGCTTAACCCATAACCCTCAAAAACTTCATTTTAAACAGTCAAGGGCATATAGACATGTATCTATGTAGCCCTGACCAGAGGATATTATTGACAAAACATGTTGGACATCTCGCATTCATGACAGCACGACTGCGTTGATGCTTGACAACGAAGTTGGAAAGAAGGATGAAGAATGTTGTTGGATTGTCACAGTGGTCAGTTATTGGTGAAGCGCTACAAAGCACATGAGAGATCCCATTGATTTTTGGTTGCACCATGCCCATGTTCAACTTTTCTCAGTATTTTTTTACAAGACAGAGAGCTCGCAGTGAGCTGTTTGGATGATTGCTGTAACAATTGCAACTTTGAATCTTCAGAGCGATCTGCTCGTGACATGTTCAAAAAACATGAAAGTAAATGCATGCTGGATTAATTTCTCTTCATATGTCTTTGCAATTATTGTTTTGCTTGAAGCTTCTTGGGTGGCTACTGAAGCTGAAGCCGGATGAGGATGGATGGATTTAGCCATTGTCCTGGCTGATGGAAATGATGGGCAAAATGCTGTGATGACCATTTGATATTTCAACCAGCGCTGCGTTATGAAGAAAATCTGTGTTTGCCTGTGCACGCACCGCCTTTGAGCATGTTGGGTTCTAAGATGCCAAGAACCATGATGGACCGAACTGCCTTGTTGCTTTGCTGTTGCAGTGCATACCAACGCCGATCCTCTTTGAGAACTTTCAGAAGACAAGCTAGGCCTTAGACAAGCTTGCAGAGACATGTTAAGCCTATCTAAGGACGTACGTGTACCTGTGTTTTCTGAATAACTTGATCATTCAATTCTGTAGACACCTGTTGTGCTCTGAATCATACATCTACACTTTGAATGAAGATTTGCTTTCAAGTGAATGGACATCGAATTCCCTGACAAAGTTATGGCCGAGAATGATTTGTAGTGCCACCAGTGGAATACAGAGGGGGTGCGTGCCGTTTGATTTAATGGTTTTCCGTACCAATGACGGTAAGTCACTACTTTCCTGTTCACCTCTCGGGGCTGAGAACATCTGCTTCCCACCAAACCTTATGCTGTCTGTATCTCGAATTTCTTATAAAATCCTGCATGGGAATCTTAGAAGCACTCAGCATTTTCTGTTTGAACATATCCTCGTTGGGGTTTACATTGGTAACCTACAGCCCGAATCTCTAGCTGATCGGTTGCTGGTGAAACATTCTCAACCAGCTTTCACAAGGTTGACAATAAATAAACAAGACAAGTTTCTACAAGCGTTTGTGCCTAGGATCCACATATCCTCATTGCGCATGCCACTAAAAGCCTTAGACACATGTGCAGACCAGCAAGAATCGTCCCTATCAGCGAGGTGTGATTCTGCTTCCAGCACTCGACGTAATGTCTCACTATTTAAATCAAGCACACCCTGGTCAAGCGCGAGGAGGGCGACAGCAAGGGGGAGGTCCCCGGGTCGAATCCTTGTGGCCGGGGTGGAGAAAAGATGCCCTCTATCGGTATGAGTCATTGCGAGGCTCTTTCCATAATGCACACGGCTGAACGGCAAGCGTAGATCTTTCTTCCTTTAATCAAGCACATTGTTGAAACTTAACAGTAGCCCTAAATCAATAAAACTGTAAGGGCTCCTGGCCACACTCTCTCAGTACTGGCCAGTTTGTGGCAGTGCTCTTCACACCTAGAAAAAGTCTCAAGGAGCAAAAGTGCCTTTTCTGCAATTGGCTTTTGAACTCACTGCCTTCTCGTAAATATTCTGTACCCCACACCTGGCATGCATACAAGGGTTACAAGGGTTACAAGATTCATTCCTGATTCTCAAACCATGCTCATGCACAAGCGTCTTTATCCTTTGTTGGGCAGACATAGAAGGCTGCACAGCATGCTCCTCATACACCTTTAAATTCATGTGCTTGTAGACAAGCATACCGAGGTATCTGGAGCAGGCGTTTACTGTCCTCTCACCGATAGCAGATTTAGATTTAGATTTAGATTTACACAGGGGGACCTTCAGCCAGACTGTTCGGCTGATCGGCCTGTGACTGGTCCTCGCCAGCCAACATAATGTCCATAAGCTCAGAAACAAACGAAAAAAGCTTGTTGTTGTGTTGCAAGAGGAAATCGGAAGCATCCTGGACACTGGCTTGTTGTAAAAATGGCTGCTCCATTGAATAATCACCAGAGAAACAATTGAACAGGTAAGCGTACTTTCTTCTCAAAGCACAAACATCTGCGTCTCTGCACACCAAAAGGGCATCATGAGCCTCATCTTGAATCTCATCACAAGAACAGCGATCACACAAAAGAGTGTTCCGAGTATCCCAAGCTGCTGTCTCCACCTTCAGTGTGTGTGCCCTAAGTCTGAAACGGCTAACATTCGTCATGACATGTGGAGACAAATCCAAATGCATGTGCCTCACCGATAGCAGAAGTTTTGTCCAACGGTGCTGAAATTACCAACACCATATGTCGAGCTGAATTAGCAGCAATTGCTGCTGCCATCACACACTCTTATTCACACATTGCTTCAGACAGTCTCACCTCTCTTCATCAAATACGTAAACAACTTATTTACCCAGAGAAGCACACACAACATATCCAAGGGAATGTGCTAAAAACCATATCTACCCTCATTAGCAACTCACAAACCAACATTTGTTTCTACAAAAAAAAATCTCATGCTGGCATTGCTGGTAACGAATGTGCAGATGCTATTGCAAAATATCAAGCAAGCCAAGCCAATAATAATTTGGCTGTTACCGGGATCCCTAGCGCAGGCCCTGGCGGTAATCCTTTTTCTCATCTATTCTGGTTAGCCAAAGAGGGAAAAAAACACAATGCTGGCACATCCACAGCTCCTGTACCCAATCCTAAAATCACCTACCTCCCCAATCTTCAAAATGCTCTCCAGTCTCATATGCATACAAAACACAGACTTGGATATGCCAACCCCAAAACAGGCTACTACTCTTATTATCAGAGTTTGTTACCACATGTAGATAAGAAAATCAGCAATGCCTTTAGGAACATGTCCTGTATATCCACACCCATGAAGCGCACCATCTTACAATATCGCACTGGCACCCTCTATAACCAAAAACATGCGGTTCATTTCAGAAGGTCCACTAACCCACTCTGCCCTCTCCCAAGCTGTCATCAATTAGACAGCGCACTCCACATGCTTTCAGGCTGCCAAAATCATATCATCTCCAGCATGAAAACTGAACGCCACAATGTTGCTGGAAGAATGATCATCAAAGCTCTTAGCAAAAGCCCGTGGGGAGCAGGCTTCAAGTTGGTTAACATGGACATAGGGAGTGGTGATAGGTTGGCACAGCACAACCTTCAAATCCCTGCACATGCATCAAACATAATTATACCCCCATACCTTTTTCCTAGAAATTTTCCTAAAAAATCTAGACTCACCTCCAGCCGTCCTGATGCTATACTGATTACTCCCTATAAAGCCAAACCCACTTCTTCTCCTTCTACCTCCTGCTCACACCATCATGCGTTACGCAGCAGACACAACCCCACACTGAGGGCCACAACTGCCAAACGCGTGAGGCAACCCCACCAACTGAATGTAAACCAGCGGCATGTGCACTTGATTGAGATCAAGTACTGTGAAGACACGAGGCCTGGACAACAGTTGGAGGCGGCACAGCGGCAGCATGCAGACCTCTGCAAACTTGTAATACCTAAGTTGTGACTCTCCACACCATCCTTTTGGGTGTTGGTGGGACCTGCTACACTGAGCACACCCTTAACCAGTTTAAACAACTGGGACTTGACCACCAACGCGCCAATAAACTTGCTCGCAAACTTCATGCCCATTCTGTCATGTATGCCAACAAGCTTGTTACCACTAGGCGTGCTATTGAAAACATGAATACTTGTTGCAGCCTGGTTATGGAGCCGGGTGCTTCCAATAACCCTCCAGATCCCCATTAGGGTCTTCTTTTTGTAGCTTCGTGGTGGAGGGGACTCACGGCTCTTTTGAGCCAATGTGTCTCCTTTTCCTTAATTGATGTAGGGAGAGTTTCCTCTGCCTACGTAGTTTTTCCTTTTCTGCCAGTGGTCTTTTATGGGAAGAGACACATTTCCATGCATGAAAGTAGGCAGGGAAGAACACCACCTAATATGCAAATGCATGACCTCTGAATCTAATATATGTATATATATACGAATTGGCAGTCAGCCCTTTTCATTGCAAATGCCCGCAACCCATTCAACATTACTTGCATTTTGCCTGGGTAATTAGTGGTGAAACTCAAATCATCTGCATATAGCATGTACGAAACCCCATGACTACACCATCAAACCTCTTGACAACTTGTTGAACTTGGGATTAACCAGGCATGCATGCCAGTCTAATTTGGGCCACTCCCTATCATCAACAGAAAAATAAGATGGACAACTGCATTCAAAAATGGCTTTTGATTTGTTCAAGTCCAATTTGGGAGTCAGATCATCATCTTGTTCATGGAGTGTGCTACGTGAGTGTGGGATAGAGCCTGTTCAGTTCAACTGGTTCAGAGCCATTGTGCGGCTTTACAATTCTCCCATCCATTGCAACAGCCCTCTTCTCCAGAATGTTTTCAATGCTGATATTGACCTTCAATAGGATGCCCATTATGTTGTGTATGCCGGCAAGCTTGTTACCACTAGGCGTGCTATTGAAACAAAAATACTTCAAGAAGTTCTCGCAGCCAGGTTATGGACTCGGGTACTTCCAATAAACCCTCCAGGTCCCCATTAGCACTGCCTGGGCCATTTTTACTTCACACCTTCGTGATGGAGGGGATTCAAGGCTCTTCTGAGCCAATGTGTCCCCTTTACCTCAATTGATGTAGGGAGAGTTTCCTCTGCCTACATAGTTTTTTCCTTTACTTCTTTTTTCTTAACCTCAATTCCAGGAATCCTTCCTGCTGGACTTCACAACTATCGTTGGTGTGAATGGCTTACACCATGCTCATGGTTTCCAACAGAAAGTACGGTCAGCCAACCCTCTGGATTTGAGCCAACTTGTGATTGACCTCAGGTCCAAGCACCTTGCTTATTGGAGACGACTCTCTATTTATCATCCTCAAGACCTGAACAGATAGAAATCCACTAATCATCACTGGTTTGCTCTCCCAACCATGAACGATCAAGTTATGTATCTTGATTATCCTCTTTGCCTGCCTGTATTCTATGTGATGCCCAAGATGATGTGCAGGATGAGCAACCGTTGTGACACGTTCTTTTCAAATGCACTCATCCCCATGTTTGAACTCTTCAGCTTAAATATGCTTCCTCATTTTCTGGTCCTCTCCTCTCTTTATCTCACTCTTTTAATAGAGTGGCTCCCTACGTACCTGGCATTTACCATGTACAGTCTTATCATATCTCTTCTTACTTAACAAGCTTTTTCCTTTCTACTTGAATTATTGCTTTTTTATGAGCAGGCTAGCAGTCATCCGTTTTGAATGGAGGCCTTCTTTTTCCTGTAACCTGTATCCTCTTTATAAACTACCCAAGTATCTGGATTTGCACAAACACATCGTGCACATCGTGGCCCAATTTCGCCTTGTGTCTACCGTGACACTCTCAAATTTGAGCAAGCTACTTAGAATGACGACATTTCTCCTACCTGTGACCTTTTGTGATGCCCAAGATGAGGTGCAGGTTGCATTCTCTTTTAAAATGTAAACACCCCCAGATCTGCTCTCTTCGGCTGAAGTATGCTTCCTTGTTCTCTAGGTCCTCTTCTTTCACTCTCCAGTGCCTCTTCCCAGGCGTTTCTACCAGAAAATAAGTTATAGTATACCTGTCTTCTACTCACCATGTACAGTCCTTGGACATGTTCGCTCTCATGAATCCAAGCAGCAATAAAGTGTAGCCTCTTCTTTATGAATTTCTTTCTTTTTTTGAGCAGGCTAGCATTCAGTCGTTCTGACTGAATGACTTCTTTGTTTCTGTGACCTTCCGTAACCTTCAAAAGTACACGGTTTCAAGTTGAAACCGTGTACCGCATGCAGGCAACATTTTTCATCCATCACCCTAGAGATGAGAAACATCACAGCAGATGAAATCCCTTTTTCGGATTACATTAATTCACAGTGATAAACCTACAGCCCAGAATCCTGGCTAAACGGGCACCGATGAAACATGCCCACAGAGCATACGGTTTGGGACCAGATTTGAAAACAATTGACTGCTCAGATTAAGCAGTGAGTTTCTTTGCAAAGCAGGTACGTCTCGGAGGACCATGCATATAGAAACAAAACATGGGGAAGTTGACCTGTTGCACCAAGTAGAGCACTCCGCCTATTCTTAAGCGAAGCTGCCCTCGTAGGCAGGTATGTAACCCTATCCTATCCTATCCTTAAGCCCCTTAGTTCCACACATGCTGCACTGGCCTAGCACACGGCCACGTAACCCTATCCTATCCTATCCTAGCACACGGCCAAGTACATCATGCAAACCATGCAACTACGAGCCAACCAGGGTACAGCACATGGCATGATGAGAACAGCACGCAGCAGCTATGAAATGCAAAATAATGTCAAGAGCCATTTTGAGAGAGCCCTTCACAGGAACATAGTAGGATCATGGAGTTCCTAACGCAAAGGGCACGGCACACAGCCCCAGCACGTCCGATCAATGGCGCATAATTTCTGGACCTGGGCTCTTGCAGCTGAATTCCTGAGAACACAGAGTGACTTGGGCACGCTCCTTAATGTAGGCATTTGCCATGGCACTGCAACCCAGCTACATGCATAGCAGAAGCCAGCTTTACACACACACAGCCTATCAGGCATACTCACTTATAAAGGGGACGCCTGGCTCTTCTGGAGCCGACGTTTTCCTCAATTGATGTTGGGAGAGTTCTCTCTACCTACGTAGTTCTTTTTTCTTTAACATATAGCTGCTCTCGTAGGCAGGTACAGCCATGATACCCTTCCCTTTCCTTTCCTTACAGGCATACTCACATGCATACTACCCTCCATAACGGTGTCCCACATTACCACCATGCAAGCCAACTCCCCGCAGCACCATGTACAAATGCCTTTCGTCCTACATATACAGCTCCAGGCTAAAAGAGACGCTTGCCCAATACGCTCAGGCGCTTCCATCTGGGCTTCAGAAACTCGTAGCTGAGCATGCTGCGAACCCTGTTGCCTACAGGCGTGCCCTTGTCATTGAGCAGGGCGCACGTGTTGCGCAAGTAGTGGAAGTGGCTGCCGTTCTTCCGCTGTGTGGGGTACTTGGTCTCCATGATAACAGCCTTTTTCATGGTGCCAGCAGACACCTGTGGTCGGGTGCAAGGAAAGGAAAGGGTAATATAGATGGTGCCCGCAGACACCTGCGGTGAAGTGAAAGGCAAGAAAAGGAAAGGGATACACAGCCAGTTAATTGCTATTCAGGGAGCCTTCCTTATTGCACGCAGCTGGACCTGGCTTGCACAGATTTTCTTTTCTTCTACACATCCAGACCTGCTTACAAGGGGAGCTTAGCTGGAGCAAAACAGCCACCTGTGTGACCGAACCAGTTCAATTTGGAGAACAGGATGTGTGCAGTGGGGCGTAAGGGGAATGAGTAGGCATAGAATGTGAGGAGGATGCTGCCATGGGTGCTTGCCCTCCATGACAACAGCTGCGAAAAGTGCCCTCCATGGCGGCAGCTATAAAAAGTGCCAGAAGGCACCTTTGCTCATGTGCAAAGCAGATGGCAGGCAGAATGTGTGTTGGGTGTGGGGCCTCCTTCTTGCACACTAATGAAATGACCCATCCCAAGGAGAGAGGTGCGGGTACATGAGGTCATTACAATCTTTATGGTGACTCCTCTGACCATGTGTACAAGCACGCGAGTACGTGGTCGTACTTTTACACACACAGAGAGAGAACCTTCTCCGCCCAGACAAAGGACAGATGCACTTGAAAATGGAACAGAAGAAGAAGTGCTGTGGATGCACTGCACATTCAGGCTGCGAGCTGCGTGCACTTGCACATGTGTGTGTATATGTGTGTATGACATTTTTGTGCGTGCTGTCTGCAGAAGGATTAGGCAATTAGGCAGCAGATGAGCAAATTGCACGCAAGAGTGTACTCATGCGAGCTCACAGGAATACCAATTCACCTTCTCTCCCTTTGCCTCCTTGAGGGTCACCTTCACCACGTCACCAATGTAGCTGTACTGTCCAGCTTGACCATAGCTGCCAATAATTTGAGCAATTCGAGCCCCTGAATTGTCTATGACTTGCAGGAAGGCGCCCTGCATGCGTGAGGAAGATGAGCGGGTAGGTTTTGCACAGCCAACTGCACAGGACGCGCTCCATCATGCAGAAAATTGTGATCAGTCTCTCCACTGAGAAGTGCACACCTGTTTTCGTACCCTAGTCTGCTTTATCTGGTCTGCCTGCAGACCAGTCTGCCAGCAGAGAATATACGTAGGAGATTAAGCACTCCATGAAGGTGTGCAACTCACCTTGGGCAACATGCTGCCCGAACCTCGGCCTTCAGTTGCCTCCCTCCAGGATATGTGGGCAATCTAGCGGTAACCTATTCAAATGAAGCACTTATCTATTTCCAAATTTCATTTTAAAAAATAAAGCCGGGGCAGCGCCTTTTTTGTCAGGCACGTGAACAGACACACACACACACACACACACACACACACACACACACACACACACACACACACACACACACTCTCTTTCAAACATTACCGAGCTCGCACACACACCTGTAGACACAAACACACACATTACCAAGGCGCACAAAATCAAGCACACGCACACACACACACACACACACACACACACACACACACACACACACACACACACACACACACACACACACACACAAACACACACACACGCACACACACGCACACACACACACACGCAAACACGCACACACAAACACACACGCACACACATACACACACATACACACAGACGTACACACGCGCACACACGCGCGCACGCGCACACACACACACACACATACACACACACGCGCGCGCACACACACACGCACACACGCACGCGCACATGCGCACACGCACGCGCACATGCGCACACACACACACACACACACACACACACACACACACACAAACACACACATAGACACACGCACACATACACACACACGAACACACATAGACACACGCACACAAACACAAACACACACATTACCGAGTGCGCACACACGCACACACACACACACACACACACACACACACACACACACACACACACACTCATGCACGCATACACACACATGTATGCTCGTGCGCACATACAAACACATGTATGCATGTACGCAAACATACACACACACACACGAACACTTACGCATTCGCAAGCATACATGTACACATACACACCCCATTGCAGCACCTCTGATGGCACAGCAGCAGGCCCCGCTCCTGTCCCTGGCTTGGCAGCGGTACTTGGTGAACCTCAACAAGCACCCGCTCAGGACTAAGGCGCTGACATCGGCATGTGTGGCTGGGCTGTCAGATGCCATCGCACAGAGCAGCTCCAACAACAAGGTGAGGGCTGCTCTCTGCTCCTCTCTGTTAGATGTGAACATGCCGTGAATACAAATACAACCTGGAAGACAAGAGGACCCGTGTTTCACTCTCCCTCCTTATTATTCCATCTGTGTCCTGGGCTTGTGTGAGTGAGTGGAAGCAAGGGTGAAACTGCCTCTCTAATTTTGGTTGGCTATGCTGGCAGAATAAACCACTCCTTGTTTCAATTGATGAGAAATCCAGAGAACTCAGGGAGGTTTATATGTCTTTTGGCTCGTAGATCTGGCTCTGGAGACAGACAGTTATTGGTTCATGCTGAATGGTCACCTTGCCCTGGATGTTTTGGCTCGTAGATCTGGCTCTGGAGACAGACATGTATTGGTTAATACTGAATGGTCACCACGCCCTGGATGTTTTGACTCGTAGATCTGGCTCTGGAGACAAAAATTTATTGGTTCATACTGAATGGTCACCACGCCCTGGATGTTTTGACTTGTAAATCTAGCTCTGGAGACAGACATGTATTGGTTCGTACTGAATGGTCACCACGCCCTGGATGTTATGTCTTGCAGTGCTGGCTCTGGAAACAGGTTGTGATCAGTTCACTGACTGGTTGTTCACCTTGCCTTGGATGTTTCAATTTGTAAATCTAGCCTTGTAGACGGACATGTATTGGTTCGTACTGAATGGTCACCACGCCGTGGATACTTGCCTTGCAGGGCTGGCTCTGGAGACGTACCGGTGCAATCATGCTGTACGGCTTGATATGGGGTGGGCCGGGGGGGCACTACTGGCAGAAGTTCATGGAGATCCTATTCAAGGGCAAGGTAAGGGAGCAATCATGCTGGACGGCTTGGTATGGGGTGGGCCGGGGGGGCACTCCTGGCAGAAGTTATGGAATTATATTCAAGGGCAATTTGAAGGGAGGTTGCTCGCTTGGTGAGCAGGGAACCGCTTGATAGGTACGGGGTGACCCCAGGTGACACAGGACTTGTAAAAGTCCTTGGAAAGCTCTATTCAAGGGCAAGGTGAGGAGGATGATCCAACAGCAGATGGTGAGTGGGAAGCCCTGCCCTGACTCCCCCTCATCGTGTTTGCCTGAAACACAACTCGTTCACCCTTGCTGATGACAAACTTGTCGCACCCATTTGCCTGCTGTTGCAATGCAGGCAGACTTTGTGACTGTCCTCAAGAAGGTGAGCTCGATGGACATTGAGCAGGTCGTGCGCTGTGTGCCAAGGTCACGGCGTGTGCGTTACGCGCGCCACTCCAGGCGCAGTAAGCAAATCTGCCCACTGTTCCCCACCCCACACCCTGAATGAAATGCTGCATGCAGAGCTGCCCACTGTTCCCCACCCCACACCCTGAATGAAATGCTGCATGCAGAGCTGCCCACTGTGCCCCACCCCACACCCTGAATGAAATGCTGCATGCTGATGCCTTTGATGATATGTGGGGGCAGTCCTGCACAGAAAATCTTGCAAGCCCATTGTTGTGGAAGTTCGAGCTCGTTCGTTCGTTAAGAATGCTTGGGCTCTTGCAAAATCATGGATAGCAGCTGTTGTTGGTTGCACTTGGCAAGTACTTGGCACAAAACCACCTCCGACATCCCATGACTCTCAGATTAGTGTGCTCATGCAGCAATAGACAGGCTTTCCAATTTCTACAGGATTAGTGTTTGTTTGCTACCAAGGCATGCTTGAATTTCAGCCCAGCTCTTCATTCCTGCACTTCCTTTGAAGGTAAAAAGCATGGCCTGCGCTTGCACAATAAGGAACCTTTCCATGTTGTCATGCTTCTGAAGGTAGTTATTTAGGTACTTTACGTTGGACGCTTCCCGTGTTGTTAAGATTAGTTTGCATGTTCCCATGCTTTCTATATTTCTATGCTTAATGTTTTCCTAGCAAAAGTAGGCTGCAAAACGTGTCAAACCCAATCCATAAGCAACAAGCTCCGATTGCCGTACACTCCAAGCCAAATCAAGGAGATTTAACAATGCAGGGCAGTGGTCAATTGCTGCGACTGATTGCTTTATGAGCTGATATATCACTCTTACAGACAACAACAAAGCAGTTCCTGCGCTTGTCTTTGGTGTTGCGGTCTTGGCTTTGAACAGCACCAAAGGAAGGGGTCAAAGGTATTGACTAGTTATTTTAGGCCCTCTCTTAAACATCATCTTCATGTGCTAATGTTCTGTGTGTGTGTGTGTGTGCATTTGTGCCGCAGGTTGCCTTTGACTCACATTTGGCCCGCTCTGCGACGTCATCTTCATGTGCTTATATTCATTAGTGCGTGTATGTGTGTGCATTCGTGCCGCAGGTTGCTTTTGACCAGGTCACGTTTGGCCCGCTCTGCAACATCATGTTCATGAGCTTTGCCACGCTTGTGCTGGAGCGCAAGTCCCTCCAATTCCTGGGCCAAAAGGTGCATGGTACATTTAAATGTCCTGTGAAAATCTTTGTTGTGTAGCTGTCGAATTGCAGCATGCAATAAGCAGCACTGGAGCATATGCCGTGCCTCAGCGAGGCTAAACTTTTGTCTCTTGCTGCTTTTGTAGCCCCACATTATGCATCTGTCTTATGCTCCTCTTGCTGCACTCCAGTAGGCACCTATCTTATGCTGCAATTGCAGCCTTTCAATTGTCATCATTCAGTCGGTGGGACCCTTGCTTGCTTGCTTGCTATTAAGGGCACCTTCGATGAATACACGCGGCCTTTTGGCTTGTGTAGTCAGGAGGGAGGAATAGTTTCTTTCTTCTGAAAGGCACATGTAAATTTTAAGCTGGCACCCCTTGCCCCCCCCCCTCAAAAACCCCTCTTCCGGTGCCCCTACCCAGATGGTAGGGGTGCCATTTTTCTGTTTTTCTCTTCTCCATCCTTCTGCATACTCAACGCCAGGGTTGACGAGTTCGCCAACTTTGAACTGTTCTAGAACTCGAACTTTTTCGAACTGTTGGCAAACTTTGAATTGCTAGTTCATAGAGCTTTATGCTCTGTGCCAAAAATGGGGCAGAAAGCCCCCCAAACACCCCCCAGTCACCCACCAAACATCCCCATTCCTTTCTCCAGTTTCCAGGCTCCACTCAGGACTTCTATTCTTTCCCATTACAATGTTTATATAGGCTGGGGGAAAGGGGGGAAGGGGGGGGGGGAGGGAGAGAAGGGTGGTTGGGGGGCAGTTTATTCCCCCTTCCCAGCCCCTCGCCTACAGGCAAACGTGCGTTCGAACTGTTCGTCGAACCTCGAAATCTTTTGAACTGTTGGCGAGCTTATTTTGTCAAACCGGCCAACTCGTCAACCCTGCTCAACGCAAAAACAAAAAATTGAGTCACAGCAGAATTACGGGGCGAAAACTGAGCAGCGGATGCTCATGCATGCATGCCCTTCCAGGCACCTACAACTGTCTTACAAGTCCAAAAACTGCCCTTGTAAATTCACCATGCAATATTGTGCATTGTCGCTACTCTGGAAGTTTGGATTGATATGCTGAACCTTTGCCTCGACACCCCCTGCAGCCAAACCCATGTTCATGTGGCACTGACTCTGAGTCATGCACACTCAGTGACTGACCACCCTTCTGTTTCAGACTCTGAAAAGGATGCCAATCAACAGGTCATGAGCCAAGGACTCTGATGATATATTTAGAGGTCTGTAGAAGTGGCCTAAAAAAATTATGGAAGGGGGGTACCAACAAGTCTTCCCTCCCCTCCCTTCTAATGGACCTCCTTTGATTGGACCATAAACGTACCAATTGATAGCTCTTTATCTCGAGATTCTGATCATATAGTTCTGAAATGATTTGGCTTATGCCGCCAAAAAGTTACAGTAACGACTCCCATCTTGTGTAATCCTTTTTTCTGTTTTTTTTCCTCTTTCCATCATTGAGCTCCTGCAACTTTCCTGATCTGCTCTAAGCATTGCATGCCTTCTTCTTATGCGTACTTTCAGGTCCGACGCGATTACCCCACTGTCCAATTGAATGGCTGGAAGGTGAGAAGCAATCAAGTCTCGGAGAATGCTGCCTAGTAGGAAAGGGTCATATTGCTGGCCTGAGAGGGCAGGTTAGCTGAAGCAAAAAAATGCAGCCAAACCACTCTAGAACAGGAACGTCAACTGGATTGTTCTGGTAGCTAGCTCCATAACATTACGCTATGAGCCGTTGTTCTTCCTCGGTACGCCATCCCACCAAATAAATGCATTTGGTAGGTGCAAGATGACTGCATGCACCCACAAAAAGCATCATTCTGAAGGCGAAAAATTTTATACTTTTTTACTGAAGTTAATGGGTGAGGAAGACTGACATGAGTGAAAAAAACTGAAGGACAAGAAAATTTAGGCGCAGCTTTTTCTCTGGCCTGCATTCCGAAGGACAACAGTAGAGTTACAGCAGTAGAAGATTCATTTACTAGGCAGTGTCTTCCATGACATCAAGTAGGAGAGTGGGATTGACGAGGACAAGGCTAGGTGCGTTCAGTGCATGGATTGATAAGTCACTTTTTTTCCAAGCGCTTTAAAATCTTACGGGAACTCTTGACCAGTTGCCCTAGTGGAGGAACATGCAGGTAAATTCATCCATGTTGGGAAGCATGGGGTCCTTTTCTTTGCTATTTGGGGGGATTCTGTCACAGGAAATGTTTGAGCCTCCCTGACCCTCCCTCCCTCCCTAAAATCATTTATGCAATCTCTGTGAGGATAAACGCTTTGCATTAAAAAAAGGATTGGAAAATGCAGGGAGTGCTTCCTGAGGATTTTTGCATTTTGTGTGCGAACATCTTTATTATCATTATACGGCTTGTATTCAAATTGTAGGTTTTTTATTTGCTCAAGTCTACAGCCTAAATATGATATGTTGTGCTAATAAACGTCCTTGCGCATTAATTCTGATTTGGCTACCGGAGTCACATGCAAAGTAATAACAGTTGCACACATGAGTTGGGATCCTGTGTTTTGGTATGCAGCTCTGAAGAAGAGCCCGCTGTGCAAGTGAGATCATGAAAGGTGTAAGTAGGATCAATATTTAAGGGCTGCAGGATAATGACAATTTTGTTCAATATTGAGAGGAGGGCTTACATCCTATTCGGCTCAATGCCTAGCCTTCAAGCTGCTCAAGTGCATGCCTCTAGGTTTGTAGGCCGAGCAATTCCTTGCCATTGCATTTTTTGTCTCTTTTAGCCCCAGCGTTAAGTTTCTAATTTTGGGGCTTGTTCTCATTGCAGGTGTGGCCCTTAGCAGCCCTCATCAACTATGGCTTTGTTCCTGTTCAGGCAAGTGGTTTCAGACGCGTTACACCTTGCGTTCTTGATGCAACCCATGATAATCTGTCAGCTGTAGCTGCTTGGGGGGCACAAGTGACCCCCTCATCTGCCTGCATATCGTGTAACTAATAGAAAAACTCATTGGCAAGGTTATGAGTAGGCCAGCAGCAAAAGCTAAAAAAGAGATTTGTCTTGTAGAAGGCACAACCAGGGCCTCTCTTTTCCCTGTTTCCTTTCTTTTTAAATGCCCACAGGATATGCTTTACTTGGGTGCTTTGATCAACATGAGCCTGTGCTGCATGACAACATTCGTTATGTTTGTATGGGGTTTTGGGGGGGGGGGGGGGCATGGCAAAATTTGAGCTCTTTTTTCTACCATAAGGTTTGGTATGACCATTGAGGTGTATAAGAGAGCGTTTAGAATAGATTAATGATGGTGTCAATTTTGGTCCCGCAGGAGCTTGCAGTAGGTACGGAAACGTGTGTGTCCTCACTTTCGGTTTTGGTCCTTGAAAAGCCCAACCTTATAAAGCCTATCCAGGAGGAAATCAACTGCATTGCTACATCAAAGAGTCATATGATTGCTTGTCTCATGCTGTTTTGCAACAAACTTTGCACTTCATGGAGTTACACAGCTGCTCCATGTTTCTTGTTGATTTGCTTGCTTTCTGCACATGCGCAGTTCCGGGTCCTCTTTGCCAACGTCGTGGCCTTGTTCTGGTCCATCTTCTTACTTCAGCGTGCCAAGAAGCTTGCCAACAATACTGTGAAGCAGAAACAGGAACAGGATAAGCAGTAATATATTGCCATGAGGGGCACGGGGAAAAGGTGTCTTTGTGTCTTTGTGTCTGTAGCAGCGCGCAGTTGACCCTTGAAAAAGTGAGCAGCTCAAGCATTGCTCAAGGGTAATGGTAGCTCTAAATCTACCTCAGATGATTGAGGGGTGGCGTTGCAATCTTGTATGCCCTACATTCGCTTGCCATTACCTTTCTTGTACGTTCCTGTCAGGTATGCAAGCAAGCTTGTACTTTTTTTGGGGCGTGCAGCTCAATGGAAGAGCTAAGTTTTGCAGGTTGACACCTAAAGTTGGAGCTTTATTGCAGATTTGGGGGAACCCCAAATAAGGCTGGGAACAGCAATGAGTTGTGGGCACATCAATGTTCCTATCCCATGCAAAGTGCAAATAGATAGACTGCGCAAATAGACAGACAGCTCAAAGCAACGATACGCTTTCCCCTCCCTGTCCATGCTGCTATTGTTTGATGTTTCTAACCTATTCGAACTCTCTTTTTTATTGTCGTGGAAAGGTTCTGCAGAGTCAAATACTTATTAATATATCTCTTGTGCTTGTTAGTATCTATCATTTTGTAGAGGTCCATCTCAGGTATGGCCTAGAATGAGTACGCCTAGAAGAAGAATCCTGATATCTATAAGGGAAGTAAAGCTTTCCAGATGTCCATTCACTAGAAAACTGGCATTTTCCAATCAATTCTTTGACCATTTCAGCTGTCTTGCTGCAAGTCACATTCAAGAAAAGATCAGAAAAGTCTACACCAGCCAGGAGGCCGCGCTCATTAAGGAAGGTTTCCCTGACTAGCAAGCTAGCATGGGTCTCACCGCAGGGCCCTGAAACCTAAAGTAGACACAGCTAGCCTAGGAGAAAGCTAGGAACTAGACATAGCTAGCCTAGGAGAGGGCTAGAAGCAGAGCTCATGGGGATGTGGAGGGCTGTCAGCCATGCTGCTGGACCCCTGAACTCTCCTCCTTCAATTTCCATCGCCACGCTCCCAGCAAACTTTGCTAGTAGGCTCTGCTGACATCATCTACTAGATGGCAGTAGTACTGCCAACATATCCTTGACCCCATATTTGGTAAGTACAAAAGGGCATTAGGTCAGGTAAGGTTACATCGCTATATCCACCTGCAAGCGCAGCTGAGCGGAAACACAGAGGCATGTAACCAGCCCAGGCCCAAAAATGCTGAACTCACAGAACTTGACTGAAAAGAAAAAATAATCATGTTTGCTGTGGTCTGGGGTTGATGAAATGGTATGAGGTTGATTATGCTCAAAGGCCCAAAGTTGTTGAATCAGATCATGTTCAGACATTCGATAAACAATGTTGTTTTCTGCTGCGGATGGTCTTTGTAAGCGTTCATTTCAAATATGTCCATGCAATGCTCCGTGTTCACTAGGATCATCCTACATGATATTAAGCAGTGTTTGGCATTCAGATGAAGGAAGACACACGTTTCCTCCTTCACAGGCACACTAAGGGCATTAGCAATGCCCTCAGGAATATGTCCTGTATCAACTTAGATGGAACGCACAATCTTCCAATACCGCACAGGCACGCTCTACGATCAAAAACATGCAATCCGCTTCAAATTTTCCCCCTAGCCTTGGGTGTTCTCTCCCAGGATGTCATCATATGGATAGCGCTCTTCACATTCTCTCAAGTTGCCATTGTCCTGTCATTTGTCATTTACAGATGCTGAATGTGAATACCGAGCGCCATCACATTGGTAGCAGAATGACTTTGAAGTGCTTTACAAAGGCCTTTATTGGTCAACCTTGTGCATTTTGGTGTAGGCAGCGCGGACTGTCTGACCCAGCATGACCTATGCATCCCTGAGCAAGCTTCTAATCAAATTGCACCTTGATATCTCTTTGACCCTGGTATTCAAGTTTAAATTAGAGCCCGTTCTGTAAAGTATGCCAGAGGTGGACGACTCCCCCCTAAAAAACAGGTGTTTTCATAGTGCTCATTGCATAGGTACGCCCCAATCCTGAACACTTGAATTTACATTTTAAAATGCCATTTTAAAATGTAAATTCAGTGTGCTTTATAAGGATCTGGAGCTTGACAATTCCAGATTGGGGCGCATGTGCCTAATAAGCTGCGGCGTGAACCCCACTTCTTGACCACCAAACCACTTAACCTGGTTATCCACTGCAAGGAATTGGGTGATGTTTAGTGATCTGGAGTCCTTGTATCAAAAGAACAGCATCGCAAAAAAATTGGTGATAAAAATCCAGTGTTTGGAGAGGAACAGAATTTCAGCTGTTTACCTCAGAGGAATTCTAGCACAGGGGATGCCCAAAAGGCCAGAAAGGAAGAAAAAAAAGAAAAACTACATAGGCAGAGGAAACTCTCCCTACATCAATTAAGGAAAAGGAGACACATTGGCCCAGAAGAGCCGTGAGTCCCCTCCACCACGAAGCTACAAAAAGAATATCTTAATGGGGATCACAACTGCCAACCGCGTGAGGCAACCCCACCAACTGAATGTGAACCAGCGGCATGTGCACTTGATTGAAATCAAGTACTGTGAAGACACAAGGCCTGGACAACAGTTAGAGGCGGCACAGCAGCAGCATGCAGACCTCTGCAAACTCATTAATGCAAAAGTTGTAACTCTTCGCACCATCTTTTTGGGTGTTGGTGGGATCTGCTACACTGAGCACACCCTTAAAAATGAAAAGAAAAAGAACAGTCTACGCCAGCCAAGAGGCCGTGTGCATTAAGGAATGGTTCCCTGACTATCAAGCTAGAAAGGGTCTCACCAAAGGGCCCTCAAGCCTAAACTAGACTAAGCTGGCCTAGGAGAAAGCCAGAAACAAGAGCTAATGAGGATCCGGAGGGTTGGCTGCCATGCTCCTGGACGCCCAGACTCTTCTTCTCCTGCTCTCCTCTGCCGCGCGACCAGCAAACCCTCCCCCAGAAGTCCCCTGGAAATGAAGTGCATGCCTGGTATTAATAATAGTTGTTAATCTTTGGATAGCATGGCAACTCAGTTTGGATGCTAATGATTTAGCCTTCTGCCTGGTTAAACCCAAGTTGATAAGAGGTTGAATGGTGTAGTCGTTATAAATAGTGCCTGCCACACCAACTAAAATGATGTGCAAGGTCACTTTGTTGTTCCTGTTAGGGTTTCTTGAGCTGCAGGTTTTGAATCACGCTCGGAGCCTTATTAAAGTATTGGCATGCTGAGTAGTTGCAGCTTCCAGAGTGGATAAAGGGTTGGTATCAGGGCAGAATTTGGATTCAACAAGATGAATGTCCCTATATTGAGGAGGGATTTTGGTAGGATCAAGGTGGTGAGATCGACCTGGGATAGAGGGCACAAAGACAGCATCAGGGTGACTTTGGTGTCGGGCAGAGGAGCCAGTACCATTAGGGAAACCCCAGTCCGGAATTGTCCGGGAGATATTAGGAACTTCTATTCCCTGCTCCAGGAGTCTCATTTCGGCAGGCATCCATAACAATAAGGGACGAGCCAAATCTGCCTTTACTTAGGGCTTTGACAAAGAAGCTAAGGCCAACATGATGCCTATTGGTGTGCATTCCATTCATAGTTGGGTTAGGACATCTAAGGGCAATGCAATTGATGCTGTCCATATCGCCGCATAATGGACAGCGTGCAGAGGTGTTGGACACCTTGAATCTGATGGCATGCTTTTGAGTGTAAACAGTTCCCGTGCGGTATTTCAATACATTAATCTGCTGCTTAAGGGTGATCTTTGGATTATTCCAGAAGAATTTGCTGATTTCTTTGTTGGCAAGTTGTGAGGGTGGGTTATGAGCTTCTGAGCTGACAGAGGTGTTTGGGGGAGCGGGCTGTGTGGCGCAGTTAAGCCTCTGCCAGCTTTTGTAATAGTGGCCTGAAGTGTCAGCAGAGCCGAGCTTATGTCTTTTGTGCATGTGTGTTTTAAGCTTGTCTGTCAGGTTGGCGAGGTAATGAGTTGGAGCAGTGCGGGAGTTTTGTGGTTCACCATTGCGCCCATGTGAGGATTTCAAGGAAAGCCAGTAGAGATTGTTGAAGGGATCCCCGGCATCTGGAAGTGCAACGTCCGTGGTGTCCATGAGTGCTGCAGTGCGTGCACAGGCGTCAGCCCCCTCATTACCAATGATGCCAGACTGGGCTTTAAATTTATAGAAATGTACAGGGTGTGGAGAGTGCTTTAACAAATCTGAGATGGCTTGGATGAAATCCGCATGGAGGTGGGTCCTCATACGCATTGGTTTAAGGGTACGCTGAGCACACCCTTAACCAGTCTAAACAACTGGGACTTGACCACCAACGCGCCAATAAACTTGCTTGCAAACTTCATGCCCATTCTATTATGCATGCCAACAAGCTTGTTACCACTATAAAAGATCCACTAGCCTGACATGCCCCCTACCTGAGTGCCATCACATGGATAACGCTCTCCACATCCTATCTGGCTGCCAATGCCCTGTCATGCGTAACATGGTAACTGAGCGTCACAATATTGCTTGCAGGATGATTTTGAAACTGATCAGTGAAGGCTCTTACGGGGCCAATCTTGTGCAGTTGGATGCGGGCAACGCAAGCCGTTTGGCCCAGCACAACCTGCAAGTCCCTGAGCAAGTCTCTAATCGTGCTGTACCTCTCAACCTCTTCAAACCCACGGTTTCTATGCAAACCAGACGCAACTCCAGCCGCCATGATGCAATCTTGGTTACTCCTCACCTAACCAACCCAAACAGACCACTCACTCCACCCTCAAACCGGGTACTGCGCAGTATGGGGAGTAGCACAACTCCAGCCCGCCATATGCACTTAATAGAAATCAAATACTGTGAAGATACGAGGCCTGGTGCCCAGCTAGAAGCCTCACAGCAACAACACAGTGAACTGTGCAAACAACTCCAAGGTACAGAGATTACTATCCACCCTATCCTCCTGGGTGTGGGTGGGACTATCTACACTGCCCATACCCTTGATCAATTGAAAAAAAATAGGGATTGACTCACAGAGATCTGAAACACTTGCAAGAAAACTCCATGCCCATTCTGTACAATTTGCGCACAAACTTACCTCTACCAGACGTGCCATTGAAAACAAAAACACTCTTCATAACACTGGTGCCCTGGAACACTGCTGCCAGAAACCCACCTGATCCACATTGACTCCCCTCTCATCTTCTGGTGAGGGAGACTCACGGCTCTTTGAGCCAATGTGTCTCTCTTTCCTTAATTGATGTAGGGAGAGTTTTCTCTGCCTACGTAGTTTTTTCTTTTTCTACCACTAGGCGTGCTAAGAAAAGAAAAGAAAAGTTTACGCAAGCCAGGTCCTGCTGCGTGCATTAAGGACAGATCCCTAACTAGCAAGCTAGCTAGGGCCTCACCAAGGAGGTTCACAGGCCCAGCCGTGAAATTATAGGCGTGCTATTGAAAACAAGAATACTTCCCGCAGCCAGGTTATGGAGCCGGGGGCTTCCAATAACCCTTTCTTAGCGGATTTCTTAGCGGACTTGAGGTACAGGCAGCAATAGGTATGGAGGGAAGCAGATGCACTCAGTCCCCGAGAGGTGAACAGGGAAGCAGTGACTTGACCATCATTGACAGCAGTGACTGACCATCATTGGTGCGGAAACCTTTAAATCAAACGGCATGCGCTCCCTTCTGTATCCCATCATATTTATTTAAGGATATTTCAATTAAGAAAAAATACAAGGACCTGTTCATTGATCTTTTTAAACCATTACATACTTTTGCCCAGCTTCCAAACACTGATTTTATTCTTTTCTTGGTGAGCTTCCACATTTTGACTGTTTTCGAGGTCAATGCCTTCCTAAATCAAGACTCGCAAAGATTTTTAAATTTTTGTCTGGACTGGTTTTCATTTTTGATGCTGGATGAGAATGTTTCACCAGCAGCCGATCAGCCAGATTCTCAGGCTGTAGGCCAACCCCCTTGTAACCCTTACAAAAGGATCTGGAAAAAGGAGTCATGAGGAATGTGAGTAGGTTCAGGCTTCGTGCACACTGCTTGAAGGTTGAGTCCTATAGATGACTGGGTGGTTCAAATGTTTGTGATGAGTGTGAGTTTGTTGAAGTCCAGGACGAGAAACATGTTCTTTTCTATTGCAATTGCTTTGATTTGTGTGAGCTGCGCAGGAAATACAAGGATCTTTCAATGATCTATTCAAGCTGTTACATAATTTTACCCGGCTTCCAATCACAGACTTCTTTCCTTTCTTGGCAAGCTTTCACTGAATGTGGCACATTGTAACTGATCCTGAGATCAATGCTTTACTAGATCAAGACTCGTATACATTTTCAAAGTTTTTGTCAGGGTTGGTTTCGATTTTTGATGCTGGTTGGGAAAGTTCCACCAGCAGCCTATCGGCCAGAGTCTCGGGCTGTAAACCAACCCCTTGTAACCCTTTTGCTTCAGCTAAGCTGCCCTTGTAGGCAAGTACCGTTATGTAACACGTCCCTTTGCCCTTTCCAGAAATGGCTTCTGAGATTCTGAGATCCATGCTGGGTATACGAACATCAACTCCCTCCTGGAGTGTCCTCCGTGAGTGTGGAATCGAACCTATTCAATTTAACTGGTTCAGAGCCTGTGCACGCTTATATAATTCTCTCACCCATTGCAACAGCGCTCTACTTCACAAGGTTTTTCATGCGGACATCTCCCTCAGCCCCAGGAATTCCTCCTGCTGGACATCCCATCTATTGTCTACCATGAATGGCTTGCATCACGCCCATAATTTCCAGCAAAAGATACGCTCTGCTGATCCTTTGGACTTGAGTCAGCTTGTTGTGGATCTCAGGTCTCACCATCTAGCATATTGGAGACAATTTTCTGATAACGACCCACGAGACACAACAAGCAAAAATTTTACTTACCATCACTGGTGTGCTCTCCCAACCAAGCCTGCACACGTTACATATT
The DNA here is from genome assembly GCA_914767535.2 of Dunaliella primolecta. Lineage (NCBI taxonomy): Eukaryota > Viridiplantae > Chlorophyta > Chlorophyceae > Chlamydomonadales > Dunaliellaceae > Dunaliella > Dunaliella primolecta. The sequence goes on from OU611762.1 coordinate 6,204,290, forward strand.
CTCCTTATGTTCTGCCCAAATATCTCTACTTGGGTTTACCTAAACACATCGTCTGCAGTGTGGCTCGATTTCGCCTTCGTGTCCATACCTTGAAAAACAAGCGGGCCACATGGGATGATGCTATTTCCCCTGCCTGTAATCTATGTGATGCCCAAGATGATGTGCAGGATGAGCAAAACGTTCTTTTCAAATGCACTCATCCCCATGTTTGTTCCCTTCGGCTTAAATATGCTCCCTTATTTTCTGGTCCTCTCCTCTCTTTATTTCACTCTTCCAATAGCGTGGCTCCCTACGTGCCTGGCATACACCATGTACAGTCTTATCATATCTCTTCTTCTTTCTTAAGTCAAAACAATAGCAAGCTTTTTCCTTTTCTACATGAATCATTGTTTTTTTATGAGCATTCAACCGTTTTGACTGGAGGCCTTCTTTTTCCAGTAACCTGTAACACTTTCCTTTCCTAAGCAGAAAGGAAGCAGAAAAAATTATAACCACGTAGGCAGAAAAAACTCTCCCTACACCAATTAAGAAACAGGAGACATTGACTCAAAAGAGCCGTAAGTCCCCTTCAATACAAAGCAGGAACAATAAGGGTTAGTGGGGATCTGGAGGGTTGCTAGAAGCACCTACCTCCAGAACTTACTTGTGACGAGAATCCTTGTTTTCAATTGCGTGCCTAGTGGTTATAAGTTCGCATTCCTATGCAGTTTCTCTTTTCTCTCCTTTTCTCCAGATCGGACTGGTTTGCTTACAGGCATCTTTTGCTTCAGCCAAGCTGCCCACCTAGGCAGGTACAACAATGTAGCCCTTTCCTCTCCTCTCCTTTCCTTACTCTTTTCTTCGTTCCCTTTCCCACACAACGTTCCTATTCTTGCTTTCCCTTCTTTCTTGAAAGCCAGGTTCAGGCTTCTATTTGCTTGGCAGTAAAACTGACACCATATGCAGGTAAAGCTACGTCCTGTACTTCCAAGCAAGCAAGCATAGGTAGGATTCAGGTCGTTTATCAATTATCACTGTCGCAGAGGCGGCCTCTCCTTTGCCAGCTAGCAGCATCCCGCAGCAGAATGCAATGCGGACTATCCTCATTGAAAAAGACAATCCAAGAACTCTTCTTCGTACAGGACCCAGGTTTGCCACAGCTAGTGTTTCTACAAGTGGGGGTGCAAATGACAGAGGGGCCTGTCTACACCGCTGCTTTCCCGCTTTTCTGCGCTTTTGACTGTTGCTGTGCACCCTTGGCTTTGCCACCTCCCTTGCCAGCTCTCCTTCTCAGCATCCTCACTAAGTAGGTGCCTGCGCGGGAGAGCGAGCAAGTTGATAGAGTGGAAAGCTTGTCACATCGTACTTAAAATGTCACAAAGGGTGAGTATTTGAGAGCTTGCACCACAGGTGTTCATAATGTGAGACACGTGCATGCCTTGGAATGCACTGGACTGCATCCAAGACATTTTTGCAACCCGTGTTGTCAGTTTGGCAGTTCCCTTGAATTTAACTACTTATGAAGCGCAGCATGGAAGAGTGTTTTGTGCCAGTATTTCTAAATACATCAATTCTGCAATCTAAACACAATTGCAAAACAACATGTGCCGCTTGCCTCCTTTTTAGCCGCTAGAAGACTCAAAACGTTCGGTGTTGCCACCCACTGCAGTGATTGGTTCCCTAACCTGTCTGTTTCCCTGGTGTCAATTTTGTGTATCCACATGAGTGGTACGTATGCAACAAAATGAGAACAGACACCCATCCTCCCTAGCCCAATCCCAGGCATTGCGGCATCTCTGAATCAGGAGTTTGCTACCCTTTTTCCCATGCTTCAAAAAGGGATTGCCTGCCAAGTCACAAGTCTCTTCTGCAAAGCTAGACACTTTGCGAAACCCTCCAAACATTTCATAGACAACCCTCTACATGATCATAAACAACCCTTAAAAATTTGTCCTGCAACAAGGTTGCTGTCAAGCCAACAAGAACCCAATGGGCTCTTAATCAGCGTCAAATGCTCAGACTTTTTTTTTCTTCGTCCTCCTTTTCATGAGTCTCATCAGTGCACATGGATGAGGACAGTGAGAAGGCCAATGCACCCTCACTGCCCTCATGTGCTTGCTCACTGTTATACCTCAGCAAACCCTTCAACACCGCTGGCTTCCGCAGTCTCTGCTCTGGTGGCTAGGGCATGGGCTCTAGCAGCATTCCAATTGGTCCTCAAAGCCCTTGTGAGGGCATTAACTTTTGCACTGATGAACTCCTGCAGTCACTGCCCTGAGCCCCTGCATCTGTTAATACATTTCCGTTGGCACAGGCTCTTGCTGCCTGCACCCTGAGCCCCTGCTCCTGTTGGGGCATTGGCTTTGGTATCCTGTTGCAGCCATCACGTTGGCCCTCAGAGCCATTGCACCCGCATTATCTTTTGCACTGATGAACTCCTGCAGCCTCTGCCCTGATTAGAAAGAGATTATGAGCCATTGCCTTGGCTACTGAGCCCTTGCCCCTCTGCTGCTGCACCAATGCTTGCACCTCAGGTGCGAGGTCGACCCACTCAATACTGAGCAGGAGGCCTCATCCTGAGTACATCCCCTTTTGATGGAGCCAGGCGTTGCAGGAAACCTTTAACCTCAGGACGCGACTCCATTCTACGTTTTAATTTTGTATTATGTGTACCAAAGCTAACACCTCTGTTTCGCAGGAGGGCCCTGGAATCAGCTTACTTTCTAACAATCAAGCGCAAATTTAAAAACATGTTCGCGCTCTTAAACTGTTCCTGAAGCCCTTCATCTTAGCAAGCTGATTGTGACTGTGCTTGCAGGCCTGTGAGCAACATCGGACCCCCACCAAGCTAAACCTCATCAGCATCCTTGCAAAGCACCTGCACACCGTGCCTGACAGCGGATGCTGACTGGCCTTTGAATTGAAGACCTTGGTCCACAAAGACATCAAGTGCAGGCCCATACAGGCACAGAAATGCAGGTACCACGCATATTGTTGGAGGAGCTCCACTGTGTGCTCCCCATCTTCCATGCCCACTTGTTTCTATACATAGGCATCAATTGCAGGTACAACGCAGCATTATTGGGGTGGTTGCGTCCTCAGTTTGTGCTCATCATCTTCAGTACGCACTATTAATTTTTTTCAAACAAATGAAACCTTCTTCTTCTTTCTGAGGAACACATCACAAGAAACATCCATCTCACATCAGACACGCACGCCTGACCATCAACACACCTGAGACGGTGGCCAAGCTGACCCAGAATGCCAAAGTGCGCTGCTGCTGCTGTTGCTGCACCCTCCTGCTGAGCTGCTGCTGCTGCAAGTACGCCTCTGTGTACACTGTACGCAGCCGCCTGTCGGTCGCCTCTTGTTGGCGATCTGACTCTTGCTGCTGCTGCTGCTGCTGCTGCTGTGTTAGAGTGCCGACTCCATGGTCTGGAGCCGATGGCGTTACGGGCATGCCTTGTGACCGCTGTGCTGCGTAGGCTGCCAATTGCGCAGAGAGCGCCGCCCGCAGCTCTGGGCTGAGCGGCTGTTGCTGCTGCTGCTGCTGCTGCTGTGGCCACTCGCTCTCCGAACTGCTAAGCTCTAGTGAGTCGTCAGATAACAAGTCCTTGTCCTGACTGCCTCGTGCTCTGCGAGCATTGGCTGCAGCGACGGCCAGCTGCAGCTTGTGGCGCTGTGCTGCCTGTGCATGCAGGAGTCACAAGATGCGTGTGCATGCAGGAGCCACAAGATGCGTGTGCATGCAGGAGTCACAAGATGCGTGTGCATGCAGGAGCCACAAGATGCGTGTGCATGCAGGAGCCACAAGATGCGTGTGCATGCAGGAGCCACAAGATGTTTGTGCATGCAGGAGTCACAAGATGCATGCGCATGCAGGCAGGCTACGTGCTGAAGCGCAGGTGCATTCGCATCTGAGAAGCACTCATTTGGTCACCTTCACCTCACGTTCGGATCTATGAGCACTGTATGAACCCATGTGCAGACAGCAAAGCATCACGTTTAGGGTCGGCCGATTCGATGCAGTTGCAGGAGCTACAAGATGCCTGCGCATGCAGAAGCCACAACGCACGATCCACGGCCCTCCTCTTAAGTACATATTGGAAAGGACGCACGTGGAAGGGGGTCTGGTTCATCAGCATGTTGTGATGCCGCGTATGGAGAAGCTTGCAGCCTGGCAGAAACCCATGCCTCATCATAATCCTTGATGTTGGGTATCCTTCCGTCCTGTCCAATGCAGGACCCATGCAGGCTGCAGGCCCCCTGGTTCCTCATGACATGGCGCTCTGAACTCGCCTGAGTTGCTGTGAGGTTGAGTGCTTCTGGGGGAACCTTGTCTGTTGGAACGCCATACGCCGCTAGTCGCTCTGCTTCTGCCTGAGCGTTGCGGGCATCTCGCTCAGCCCGGATGCGCTCTGCACCCCGGTAGTATGCGCGCATCTTCAACCAGGTCAAGTCTTTTGGCTGGGTGCCTGTGGGGTAGCGATGGTGTGCAGAGAGGTGTTCAAAGAGACGCACAGAGAAAGTCAAAGACTGGCTCAAAAGCCTTGATGCATGAAGGGTCAGACGTGGCAAAGCAGATGGAAAAGGATGATCTGACGGCTGTCCAACTTCATGCCCTCCCCTACTCCATCCCATTGTAACGTAATGATACAGACTTTTTTCCCAGATCATAACTACCGACTACGACCCAGACCTTACTCCAGACTCCAGGCAAGGCCAGGTATTGTCCTGGCCTTGGGGATCACGGACTGCCTGTGTCCCTGCGCAGTTCAAAATATGGAATTCAGATATTGTGCTGGCCTTGGGGATCATGGACCCACTTGCCCTTGCGCATTAGCGCTGGTCTCCCTTGCTCACGCCCACTGGGGTGGTGGCTCACGGATGAGGGCAAATGGGGATCACGGACCCCACTTGCCCTTGCGCAATAGCGCTGGCCTCCCTTGCTCACCTTGTCCTCACACCCACTGGGGTGGTGGTGGCGTGCAGAGAGGTTTCTGATGAGACAAACCGGGCACCTGAAGCCTAGTCGAGAGGGTCAGAGGCAACAAAGCAGAAGGACACAAATGATCTTGCGGCCCTCCATCTTCCTGTCCTCTCCTCCACCAAAACTGATAACACCTGAGCCCCCACGCTCGGACCTTCAGCCAGCTGTTGGCGGTAGCGCACTTCCTCCTGCTTCTCGGGGTCTATGGGCGCGTCACGCATCCGGGCAAGCCCCTCGATCTCTTCCCTGCCTGCTGCCTGGAGAGCCTCGTACGTGGCTGGCGGAATTTTGATCCCATGCGCAAGGTGGTCGTCCAGGTCGTCAACCTAGGAACAAAAGGGCATTTTTGGCTTTTAAGTCACCGTTGAAGGCATGCCAAGCGCAAGTTTGTTTGGTCTGCCGCTTGCATGGCCTTCTGCTTTCAACTGGCAGAGCAGCACGGAACATGTTTGAAGGTATGGGGTACAGCCCTCAAGGCGTCCAGCAGGATGTGCAGGTTGCCACAAGGGGCTCCAGAAGAGTTGCGGCTTGACCTGCCGGAAATTTCCAGCGAGTATTGAGTGTTTTGTCGCACCAAGAACATCAGGCGGGGGGGGGGTGCCAGGCTGTAACGATTGTACAGCAAGAACCTTTGTTATACATTTTGATGACAGATGTCATCAAAAAAGACGCTTCACGTCCTACATGCACAGCTATCCCAGCCAAGGTATGTGTGTCATGGTATGAGTACCAGCTGGTGGAAGAAGAAGACACAGAGTGTCATGGCCACACCTGCAGGCACAAGCTCAGACAGGTTGGTCTCAGGGCATCATCAGTGCACTGTGAGTGAGCCTCAATGCACCAACCATTGGTTGTGCATCATTTCCAGTGCATCACAATGAGCACCAGGGGAGTGCCCTCAGGGCATCATCAGTGCGCTGTGAGTGAGCCTCGATGCACCAACCATTGGTTGTGCATCATTTCCAGTGCATCACAATGAGCACCAGGGGCGTGCCCTCAGGGCCCAGGATCAACATGATGCAGCGATGGAAAAGTGTGTACGTGTGTGTGTGTGTGTGTGTGTTTGTTTTCCCAGGAAATGGAGTAAGACTTGGATGCATCCTCCGAGTCTTACTTGCCTGCAACATCACCAAGCTAAGGCGCGTTCATTTGGATTCCTTTGTGCAATGGCGGGTCACGCACCACTCAGTGTCATTTAGACCCTTTTGTGCAATGCAAGGCAAAGCACCAAGCAATGCGGTGTTGTGAGTGCATGTGTGCGCAAGTGTGTGTGTACATGTGTATGTGTGTTTGTATGTGTGTGCGCGCGCATGTATGTGTGAGGCGAGAGAGGTGGGGGAGGACAAGTAAGTGTGCGTGTGCGTGTACGTTCCTTTGTGCATGCAAACAAATATTTGCATGCATGCGGATGCTTACATGCACACACTGTGCGTGCGTGCGTGCATGTGTGTGTGAGAGAGAGAGGGAGAGAAACAGTGTGAAGGGCACATTTATTTGGAACAATCAAGCAATTGCCACACTGTGTGCACACGCAAGCCATGCACATGCAAGACAGTGCCGTATGTTGCACACTGATTGAACGGGCAACGCATCCCTGCAGCACACTCCATGAAGCGTATCATGCACAGGGTCCCTGAAAAACCCAGAATCAAGCGGGACACAATTATTAGACAGTTGCCATTGACTGTCACCATGCTGCACAGCAGTACATCACCCGAGCACTCACAGGGTCCAAAGAGTCCTCAAGCTCCTGCAGGTAGCTAGGCCGCTCATAGCCTCGCAAGATGTCCAGTGTCGTTTCACTGCATGTGGAGGTCAGAGAAAAGCGATGGGCAATCATGGGTGAAAGTGCTCCACCTCATCCAGCCCCATCAGCAAAAGTTACAGGTAGGCCGCCTTCAAAAGGAAGCCACCCGAACACGCTTTGCACAGCAAATCCCCATCAAACCTGAATTCAGCCCCATATTCCAGCTCTACAGTGTCTGTCTCAAGCCTCAGAGGGTCCTGCTCCTGTGCCCTTGCTGGTCCTTGTTGGCCCTTGTTGGCTGGGTACTCCCTCTTCTCAGTTGGTCCTCCTATCTGACTCATTTTTTGAGGTTCTGGATTGAGAACCTGATGGAAATCCATGCATTTGAAACCTGCTATCCAACAGAACTAAGATCAGTTGCCGTACAAAAACACTGATGCATTCTTTAGAAATTCCGAATCGTCATGTCTGACTTGAAAGCGCAGTTCAGGGCTGCCAAGGAGCAGCGGGGCAGCAACACACTGGCAAGTACATTGCAGCGAACAGCCTTTTTCACGGACACCCTCGCTCACATCTTGGAGTTCCCTCCAGCACAGCATGCTTTTCTCATAATGGCATATACAAGTCCATTTTGCCCCAATCCTGCATTTATGCACGCCTTGCATGCAGAGCCTTGCCCAAGTCAAAGCGCTGAAAGCGCAACGGGCAGCCCAAGCCCAGCAGCAGAAGCAAAAAGCACCTGCTGGAGCACCTGCAGTGAGTTGGGCTTGCTTCCAGAAAAATGAAATTCGGTTTTCGTACACGCCTTCCAATAGACAGGTGCCTGTACTGATATTGACAGGTGCCTGTACACGCACTACCTGTCCATCCTCATGCAGGCAGGCTCATCTGCTCCGAAAAGTCTGCAACAACAGCAACAACCACCATCTCAGCCAGCTCCAATACCCAGCACCAAGGGAGGCCTCCCAGAGGATTTTTTTGAACAGCCTGCAAAGGTGGTAGCTGCAAGGGGATCTGCGCATGCCATGCTTTATCATTTTAGGTTCTTTAAAGAAACAGATTGTATCGGCCTGCAATCTGGAAACTCATGAGAAACATGTTTTTACACACGAGCGCACGCACGCGTGCACACACACACACACACACACACACACACACACACACACACACACACACACACACACATACACACACACATACACACACACACATGCATACACAGCCCTCACTTGCCAAATCGCCCGAACCACCCACCAGTCACCTGTCCTGCAAGCATGCTCATACCGCACACTTGCTCACACCCTGACCTCCCCGATCCCAATAATCTTGCCACGCTTGCAGAAGCAAGCTGCGGCAAAATCCTGTGGCAAGAACCTTGCAGGAGCCATTGTAGCACAAACCCCATTGCAAACATTTGTGTCAACAATCTCGCCATGCTTGCAGAAGCAAGCTGTGGCTGCTAGTGCACCCTCCAGCAAGCCTGCTGCTACCCCTGTAGCTCCCAGCACCAAAAGCCCAGCCGACCCATCACTTCCTGAAGGCTTCTTTGCTGACAAGGCGGCTGATGCCAAGGCACGCGGTGTGAAGTTGCCGGATGCAAAGGATAAAGAGGATGAGTTCCAGGTAGGTTGATGGCCGCGACCCATGCCTCAGAAGCATGTGCAATGCATTCATGTTCATGTATACCATGCTGTTGTTTGCAGCAGATGGTCTTAACATTCAGATTGCCTGATGCACATGAGGCTCATCTTGCCACCTGCTTGGTTGCATGAACTCCATTAAGTAAGCAGCGGAGCCCCACACCACAGGTGACTTCTTGTGTTCCCCAGACCCAGCCAGGAGCTGCTTGTTGATGCTCACTGCTGCCTGCCAAATGCCAGGCACCTCGGTTTGGAGGTGCTGCTTCTGTGTGACCCTCCCCTCCTTTCCGCTTGCTTGGTACTAATGCAACCAATCCTTCCTCGTTGGCCTCACTTTCTTCCATAGCAAATCTGTGCCAGGCATGTCCTTCTTCTCGTGAATTTCCTCATAGCTCTCTTTTTTTTGTTCATGGCCTCTGTGCCAGGCGCTGTTTGCTCTCTGTGGCTTGTGCGTCTGTGCCAGGCATTCTCCTTTCCTTGATGGCCTGTGTGCCTGTGTTTCTGGCGCGTACCTCTGTGCCAGGCATTCTTCTTCCTTCACTTGCGTGTCTGAGCCACAGGCATTTTTGTTTTGACGGCTTGCATGTCTGAGCCACAGGCATTTTCTTTTTGATGGCTTGCGTGTCTGAGCCACAGGCATTTCAGCGAATGATGGAGGAGGAGCTCAAGGTGGTGGCTGCAAAAGAAGCCGAGGAAGCGGAGGAGGAGGCAGGGGATAAAGAAGACAGAGAGATGTTTGAGCAAAGGTGGGCAAAGTCCCAAAGAGGGGGCTATCTGAGCATGTGCCCAAATATGCTCCGTTTTTGCATGTTAAGTGCGCCCACTCACAGCCATTGCATCTGAATGAACAAAATTTTCTTTCAAGTGTAGCTGGCGTTCCAAGCTAACAGAGCATATGCTCAGATCTGCGTGAGTTGCCCTGTATGCTTAGGTAGACTGGGCTCAGGCTCACATGGGGCACGTAAACCCTAATTATGGGATTATGGCTGAAATAGCCACATAACACCGACCACTGGGTCTTTTCACTCCCAACTTTTTTGCAATGATATTCGTTGTTACCAGGACCCCAATCACTAAAAGCACTTAATTTGGTACAGTGGTCAGTCAGGTATGGAGTTTTGGTGGTGAAAACTAGGGTTCATGCCGCGGCAAATTAGGCATATGCCCCACGAGTGCTACTCTTGAAAGCTTGGTGCTACAGAAAGCTTAATTTCGAAAGACTAGCAGTTGGGGGGCACATATGCAGGGAGCGTGCAAAAATTGGCTGATTTTGGGCATCAGTTATCCCCCTCTGGCAAAGTCGTGTCCATTCTCAGGTAATGTGAAATTGGGACTGTGGCTTTTTCCCCCAGGTCTGTGCATGCTCTGTCTGCGAGCTGAATCTGCTGTTAGCTTAAACCATCCTGTTTGTGCTGGACAGGAGCTGAAAGCTCTCGATCCTGCAAGAACCTGTGTTCAGGTGTGCGAAGTCCACTGATTGTTGTTATCAGGCTTGCTTTGTCCACCCACACTGAGGTCTGCTTCTGCCGGGAGCATCTTTGCTCTTCCAAGCAAGCAGCTCCCTTTCACAAGAGACCCAAAGCGATAAATCTGTGATCAGCATGAGATAGTGCTGCAGGCCTCGATCCTCCGCACTTCATTGCGAGCACGCACACAAACACACACACACATGAGTAAGAAAACTGCGATAGGATGCAGAAAGTGCATGGTTACCACACACTGCTCATGTGTGTTAGGTGGCTAGAGGGTTGGGTGTGTAGGGTCTTTTCCTGGCAGTTATGGTGTTCTGCAAGAAGCAAGGGTCTCCACATTATTTAGTTGTGGCCAGCCTGTTGAGGAGGCGAATGCTTCTAACGCGGTGGTATGGGTTTTCTGAAGCACCTCATGCACACGCATGAGCTTCTGACGCTCCCAGCGTGGCAAACTTGCCTCTAAGGTGCATAGATGTTCAAGCGCGTCCAATCATGCTTGCATATACGCTGTGGCTGGCTGAGCGTGAAGCATGGATCATGTACCTGCAATGAATTTGCTTGCCTGCCTGCCTATGAGTGCAGGCTGCGCATGCAACGGCTTTTCTTCTTCTTTTCAGGCTGAGCATGCAACGACGACTTTTCCCATCTATTTCCCTTTTCAGGCTACGCATGCAGCGGTTGAGACGGCTGGTGCAACCCAAGGGCAAGCCAGGGCAGGGGAGCGATGCAGAGCAAAACCTCCAAGGGGAGGGCACGCATGCAGGTGAGTCGCGTGCTGAAGTGCAAAAGGAAAAGGGCAAGCCAGGGCAGGGGAGCGATGCAGAGCAACGCCCCGAAGAGGAGGACATACATGCAGGTGAGTCGTGTGCTCAACTGCAAAAAAATGGCGGGCCAGGGCAGGGGAGGAATGCAGGGCAGTACCCACAAGGAGAGGCATAATAGAGAAACTTTTGTGGCCCTCCTTTTCCTTCTGCACTGCATCAATTGATATCCATTTGTCTATGTCGTTCATGAGTCATGGAAGCTTGCATTCCCTTGCTGCTATTGGAATGGAAGAGTCTGTCAGCATACCTGGAACTACTATTTAAATAGCACAACCCATCTCCGTGGCAGGATCAACCGAATTCCTCAATAGTCCCCTGTAACTTCCCTGTGTGCAACGGCATGGTGTGATTTCATACATCCATGTTGCTGTGCCTTGCAGGCTTGGTCAGCTCAGCAGTCCCGGGCTGGCCGCCATTGTACATCAGGCAATCTTGTTTTGATTGAAGTGTGTGTATGCTGCTCACCCCCTGGATTTTGCAGGCACACTTGATGCTGCAGAGGAGGCTTTGGGGCTGTCCAGGCAGGGGCACCTGCGGCTCGGCGGGGAACAGCCGCTGTTGCTACCTCGCAAGAAGCGTGTGATTGACACGATGCGGGAGCTTGGATCTTCATTGGAACGGGTATGTCCATCCTCAGTGTAATGTGAGCGGTGCCACTGGGGATGTCATTCCCAAGCGAACATACAGCTAATCTTGAACGTAGCTAGTTGGGATGCATTTGAGTTGGGAGCATGTTGTAAGGTTCCTTTTGGGGGTAAATTGTCTACCTCTGGTACACGTCCCCCAACAATAACATGCCTGCCAGACCTCAGAGCAGGAGGTGCGTGATACATGACATATTCTGCATCGATAATCTTTCCTCCTTTTTTTCAGGGATGAATGCACTAGAAGGAATGTACTGCCAGCCTGAGGCAGCTCTGTGGTGGTTTCACATGTCCCTTACTGGCTCATTCAAAGTTTTCGTGGGCCTGCATGCTTGACCCCAAGAAAATAATCTCTCGTTCAGTACATGATTTGCTGCCTTCAAGGCTTGTACAAGCTGCCAATTTTCCACCCTGAACAGATGATGTATTCTCTGAGCACTAAAAAATTATGGGAGGCTTGGAGATTTGTAGCCAAGCTCCACCACCTCTTTATAGCCTGGAAAAAACTGTTTTGAACCTCTTCCTTTTTTCCTTCAAGACCTCATGTGCATTTATGAACAGGCTAGCAGTCAAACGTCTTGACTGAGGCCTTATTTCCCTTGTAACCCCTTGTAAGCCCTTTTGAACCTCTTCATGTGTACAGGAAGGAGATGCCTCAGGGAGCAGTGATAATGAAGACAGCGTTTCAGAGGAAGAATTATTAGATTGGCGAGCCAAGGGTGTATAGCCTTTACTGTCAATGTTGAGGATCCTGTACTGTATATAGATTTGTGGTCAGGGGTTAGCGTGTGTAATTTATCTGCTAGCAACTGTGTACCTTTTTTATTTTTTTTACTCGTCTTTACTTCTAGGGGTCTGTTTGCCTTTCAATGTACTTTTTTTCTTTGTCGCACTGACTTGTTTTCACCAGGAAAGGAAAGGGTTACAAAGCCGTACCTGCCTACGAGGGCAGCTAAGCTGAAGCAACAAATGTGCCTGTAACCAAATCCGATCTGAAAGGAAATGAAAGGGGTACAAAGCTGCACCTGCCAGCGAGGGCAGCTTAGCTAAAGTGAAAAAGGTGCCTGTACCAAACCAGTCCGATCTGGAGAACAGGTGCAAGAAGATTTAGATTTAGATTTACACAGGGGGACCTTCAGCCAGACTGTTCGGCTGATCGGCCTGTGACTGGTCCTCGCCAGCCAACATAATGTCCATAAGCTCAGAAACAAACGAAAAAAGCTTGTTGTTGTGTTGCAAGAGGAAATCAGAAGCATCCTGGACACTGGCTTGTTGTAAAAATGGTTGCTCCATTGAAAAATCACCAGAGAAACAGTTGAACAGGTAAGCGTACTTTCTTCTCAAAGCACAAACATCTGCGTCTCTGCACACCAAAAGGGCATGAGCCTCATCTTGAATCTCATCACAAGAACAGCGATCACACAAAAGAGTGTTCCGAGTATCCCAAGCTGCTGTCTCCACCTTCAGTGTGTGTGCCCTAAGTCTGAAACGGCTAACATTCGTCATGACATGTGGAGACAAATCCAAATGCATGTGCCTTGGTAAACGGGCAGGGGCACGCACGTTATGGTCAAAAGGCACTGCAAAAAGAGACTGGTAAGTTGCCAGCTTATTATATGTGTCCCGCGGGTTCACTCCCTCAACATCTCTCCACACTGCCCGCAGCCTGTGTCTGAGGTCATCAGTAAACTCTTTAATAGGGATAGGAGTGCCCTGCCGCAGAGCTTGCACAAAGGAATCACAGCGCCGTAAGCCTTGAAAAGCATCTAAAACTTGAGCTTTCCAGCAGGCTGGCTCACGCGAATGAATATTCAAATCCGCTTTCAACACTCTTCTCAACGTCTCACTGTTAGACCTCAGCATGCTATTATACATTTTGACAACAGACCTAAACCAGTAAAACTGACAGGTGCAAGAAGACATGAAAGGAAAGGGTTAGGATAGGGTAAAACTTGAAAGGAAAGGGTTACGCAGCTGTACCTGCCTACGTGGGCAGCTTAGCTGAAGCGGGAAAGGTGCCTGTTACTAAGCCAGTCATATCTGAAGTACAAAAACTGTGCGTAAAACCCAGTCACAGCAAATCAGTCACGCTGGCACAAACTTGGCAAATACTATGACATCAGTTCATAATATTTCAAGAAGTGATGTTTTACTTCAAGTTGGGGGTGCAGACCTGAACAAATGCTGGAAGTGAGTACACAGATTTTTCAAACCCCAAGAAGGGCAACCCAGGATAATGTGCTCTTCGCCTTGAGCAGTGTACCAAACACATTTGTGGCAAATTTCAAGCTTTTATGGGCACCTTTTCTCATGATGCCATTGGGTTTCCACTCAAAGGTTGTGACAAAGGCTTTTTTGTATCGTGTCCTCTCATCCCACCAGCCTGGCACAGAGCCTAATGGCATGCCAAAGTGTGTGTGGTATGTCCTCTTAATTCTACTGGAAGCATGAGCCTCTTGTGGGGTCAGATTGTCCAGACTTCTCTTAGCATGGATGGTTTGCTCATGAAGAACACCCTTCAGGTCGTTCATGTTATCCTGGCGCAAAACTACTCAGTTCCAGCACCTATTTACTTCTGCATCCCCAAGAAGTGCATCGCGTCTAAGAGAATTCATGAACCAGGCTAACGTTCTTGAATTATCCAGCAGTGGAAATTTTTTCCCTTGTTCTTGGCAAGGGTTTTTTTGTACATGCATGGGCTACAAAAAACACTCCTTTACATTTTCATAATACAGTCTTACAAACAACAAACTTCAAATTTTCATAACTTTACCATTATGAACAGGCTAGCAGTCAAACGTCTTGACTGATGCCTTTTTCCCTTGTAACCCTTGAATTAGCCAAGTTTGTGTCTGCAAGCCTGAACTGCTGCGACTGAGCTTCTAGTATTGCTTTAAGGTTGGACTGGTTAGATTGGTCTGGTTGGCAGGCACGTTTTCGCTTCAGCTAAGCTGCCCTTGCAGCTAATCTTGCACGTAGCTAGTTGGGGTGCATTTGAGTTGGGAGCATGTTGTAAGGTTCCTTTTGGGGGTAAATTGTCTACCTCTGGTACACGTCCCCCAACAATAACATGCCTGCCAGACCTCAGAGCAGGAGGTGCGTGATACATGACATATTCTGCATCGATAATCTTTTCTCCTTTTTTTATTTGCATCTTGATTTAGGCAAGCGCACGCTGAGAAACATAGCATGCTTTCGTTTACATGCTCACACTTGAAGACTTGAGACATCACTTTGGCAGGAGCACACATCTGCTTGTGATCGGTGTGACCAAGGAGGACTCCAAGATGAAAAGCATGCCGTGTTCCTTTGTTCTTGCGCTTCTGTGTGTTCTGTTCGAATAACTTATGCACAGCTATTTTCTGACTTCCCCTCTCACAGAATTTTACTGGACGAATCAGGCACTTTCTACTATTCTCAAGCTAGCTCTGAGGATGCTATTCATTTCTTGCAGAAGCAAGCTAATGAGACTTATCGCTTTTTTTCCGATCTCATGGATATCTTTTGTGCAGTTGGAACAGTTGAGCAGACCGAGCAGCCAAACTACCTGGCTGAAGGTTAAACCCCATTGCAACTCATTAAACACCTGAACCAGTAGAAGTAGAGAGGCATCTGACCTGTCTCATTTTCATAAGCAAGACTCCGATGAGGCTTATGGCCTGTCACAGTGTACACAATCCTATTCCCCTGTGAGGCTGTTTCCCTGACAACTCTGTCAGTGAAGTAAATCTCAGATTTGTGCAATTTCATAGCCCCCTGATAAACCTTTGTGATGCCCAGACCGTGTGCTTATATGGAGCAGATTGCACATAAAGTGCCAAATTGTGTTTTGGGCAGATATGCACCGCTTTGCCAGCTCACTTTGTTACACAGCCTAACCCTGCAGCTGAAACCTCTGCATTAAAAAAGCAAAGTAGACACAGAGGTCACAGAGTTACAGAGTCACTGCAGATAAACTGTCACTGCTACAGCGCGGCTCCTACAATGGTGCTGCTGAAGCAGGGGGTTGCTCTTGAGGAACTGCCAGCTCACACCACGCGCGCGCCGCAGGGCAGCCATCGACCTACATGCAACAGCAATGCAGACAAAAGCTGTTAGTATAACAAGCTCATCATGGCAAACTTGGAGGCATGTTGATGCACCGCATGGCAGCAGGAACTCCTTAATTAGTGCTGCATGATGAAAAGCCTGCAGGAGCAAATGAACAACAATTGCACCTTGCGTATCAAACATTAGGTAGGCCAGAGGGTTTAAATTGGGTACAAAAGTTTGATTCAAGATAATATGAGTGGGAAATTGAGTGGTGTCTTAAGGAGGGGTGGACGTCCGCTTTTGGCTGGCCCGCCATTTCCTTGGCAAAAAGTGGCCACTTATTTGTTGATCAGCTCATCTTGTCGCTCTCTGCACCATTCCAGAACCTGAACATTGCATTGGAGCCAGTTTCTTGCTCACAACAATTGGGTGTTCAGAGGGCAGAAGTAAAAGCCCAAGAGGGTAGAGGGGTTTCACACAGTGAAAAAGCAATGGGACCAGAACACACCACTTCCCACTCACTGCACCAAACCTGATGATTTGTTGCCTTTTTCATGTATCCCGCTACTCTGGAGCAAACCAAGGCCCAGTTTTCCGCCCCAGACTAGAAAACGCACCAAATACCGTTCAAATAAGTTTGCCAGTATCTAAACAGGCTGCCGATTGATGCCCATTCTTATTTCAATCAAAGCATCATGGCACCCTGCAACCCTGTGTCAAATCGAGGGCGGCAGCTAGCAGCATGGGCATGCTGACGGAGGTCCCTCCTTCCACAACTGCACCCTTCTTGATGGGTGCCCCCTGCCAGCATGTTCCCCCATTGCCCCCCCCAGCAAAACCTGCCATTGCAGCATGCTTAGGCGACCCGAGAGCAACTTAAGTCCTGGAGCGCTGGTCATTTGGTGCGAGTTTGAAAGTCCATTTTTCTCTGCCGAAAGGGGTACAAAACGGCAGAGGAGTTTATTTGAGGGCTGAAAACGGATGTGTTTTGCATGCTCCCTGCATACGTGCACCATAACAAGCAGCTTTTAAGCCTGGGTTCCTCTAATTCTGCAGCACATGCCTTACTACCCGCGGCATGAATCCTACTTTTTGACCACCTAATCTCCGTTTCAGACAACCCACTGTACCAAATTGGGTGAGTTCTAGTGATTTAGAGTCCTTGTACCAAGAAATTTTCATTGCAGAAGAAATGGAGTGAGAGGACCCAGTGGTTGGTCAGATGCAGGATTTCAGCCACTTTCCTTTAAAATAATATTTTGACCTCACTCTTTTTTTGGATATGCAGGATGTTAGCATTGTATATAAATGTTACAAAAAACACAAATTTGGGAGTGGAAAATGGTCCCAGGGCACTATTGGCCATTAGGGGTAACCTGAGGCCAGGGGAGTGGTCTGGGTTACTCTGGTTTTCATCATTTTTGGTGAATATAATATTTTGATGAAAGATGATGGCTTTCAACTTTGAGAAAGAAATGCAAGAAAGAGCATGTCCAGTAAAATAGGTCAGTTGACCCCCTCTGGCAAAATGGCGTCCAATCCACACAGAGCACCTCCACATTCCAATTTTTCAGTAAACCTATATAAGACAATAGAAAAAACATGTTTGGTATGCTTAAGGCATGCACAGAGGTGGATCTGAGCCTGGAAGTGCAGGTGTCCAGCCACGGGGTCAACCAGGTAGATGCTGGGGCCAGCAGCATTGTTCAGTTAAAAAGTAGTCTCTGCATGACAGGAAGGTGCTTGAATCTCTTAGCAGGTCTAAATGCAACAGAAACGAGGTCTTAACTTTCATCATGGTCACACACACATACACACACCTGAGGGGGTGCATACGCAAAGTGTGGACCAAAGTTGAATGCCACGGTGACCCCCTCTGTCTGCTCCGGCATCGTGTACAGGGAGGCAGCAGGGTAGTAGGTGCCCTCAGGGATGTCCTTGTAAGCAGCACCTTGGCTCTGGCCATTCAAGGAAAAGGCAATTGTGCTGCCCTGCAATAAAAAAGAACAGGGTGGCATGCAGGAATTAAGGGAATACAAGGGATCACAAGAGGCGACCAGCCTGGTATCCTGGCTGATCAGGCGATGGTGATGAAAACATACAAAACAGATCATTAACTAAGCTCAGGACTCTACAAGCAAGGGAAATAGGGTGAATGCAGGAGTTAGCATCCCTGGAGAATGCACTTTTGCTGCCTTGCAAGCAAGCAAACAAGGGTGCATGCAGGAGTAAGCATCTCAGGAGCAGGCAAATGTGCTAACTGGCAAGCAAGTAAACCAAGTCATTTCCACTGATGACCTTATGCAAGTCAGGAGCCCACCATGATCTCGGCCAGGAGGTGCCAATTTGTCAACGTGTTGTGTGCATCCAAAAAATTAGGCTACACCACTCATTGTCTCGTTGAGCTGGCCTTTGCACACTTTCCGCAGGACAGTTCAGGTACACATACACAGTACATGGAGCAAGACTGCCAGGCAAGGGAATTGATTCTTTCCCAGTTGTGATCAGACCTCAAATCTTTGGGACATGAATTTACGCAAAAGGTTGGGGAATGAAAAATAAAATAGTAAGGAATATAAAACTCCACCAGCTCTGTTCGCCTGGCCAACAAATGGCTTAGAATTGCCTGTTATCCTCTCAATTGTTTTTAATACTCTTTTAAGCAATGCAAGGAACTCATGTGCAGAGTTGTTGTTTGGAAAAGGGTACACCTGAGCATTGGGGTGAAAAGTCAAATCCTGTGGCGGCACAGGCACACAATGTCCGACCAGGTGCTCATAAAATGTAATTGCTCAGTACTTGGGTCAGCCATCAAGGTGCTCACAAGTTATTGCTGCGCAGCAGTCAAGTCAGTCATCAGAAAGATGTAGCCAGAGCATTCAAAGGTGCAGGCATGGGCCAAGAGGTAAAGAAGGTACCTCAGTGAAATCGAGAAACATAGACAGACCTTCTTCCCAGGATTCAGACGCAGAGAGAATCAAGGCTGCACAGAATTTGAGGCAGGAGGAGCATTAAGCAGGACAAAGTGCTGTGAGGAAGAGCAGGGAATGGGCTCGCCCAAGTGGGTTGAAGGCACCCCCCTAGGAAGGTTTGTGGTTTCGGAAAGTGTGTTGATGACCAAACAAGCCTGAGGCAAGTCTGAAGGAAACTGGAAATGAAGGTTGACAAGAAAAATACGAGAATTGATATCCAGATGATCACACACATCACTTTGCGAAACCTTCAGGCACCCAAGCATTGAAATTCTAGTGCTTTCCCCACCCCTGGTTGATACCAAGAAGCATACCATACATCATCGGCACGGCATTGCTGCAGCTACACTCGAGGACAATTCAGAACACTTGACATTTTGGGACATTTTGTAAAAATGTCCCAAAGAATCAATTCTCAAGCTGCAACCGAGGACAACCAGTCACAGCCAGACCAACCCTCAACCTGTGTGTGTTACAATAGGTGAGAAGGAGAGAGCTGCTATTTCTTCTGCTGCAGAACGTACAGCACTGGGCAAAGGGGGACAGGAGTGCCCTTTGACAAACGGCAACAGCCTTCTCTGCTTTTAAGACCTCAGGCCTCTGTAACCTGGTGTCTGTTACCTGACGCGTGATGACCGCCTTTTGCATACAAAATACCCTTTTGCAAATTGATTTCAAGAACCTGATCTATAGGATCGAGACCGGCCCCTCCATCTGCCATGAACAAGTCGGCCAGGAGCAATAGCAGGGTCAGCAGGGCCAGCCTGTACAGGAGCTGCTCTAATCGCATGTGCGCTACAGCTGGGTACTTTGGCAGCAAGCACAGCCCATGCATTTACACAAGGGAGCACAAACAGCTGACTTGGCCAAGACCTCCAAGCACACTCACGACGCGCTTATCATGTGCCACCTCAGCAGCCTCACGTGGAGCTTTAAACACACAACACGCCCTTCATGTGCCACCTCAGCAGCCTCACATGGAGCTTCAAGCACGCTCAAAACAGGCCCTTCTTGTGCCACCCCATCACCCTTGCACAAAGCTTCAAGCACACTCACGACATGCCCTTCATGTGTCACCCCATCCCCCTCGCATGGAGCTTCAAGCACGCTCACAACACGCCCTTTTTGTGTCACCCCATCCCCCTTGCATGGAGCTTCAAGCACGCTCACAACACGCCCTTTTTGTGCCACCCCATCACCCTTGCATGGAGTGACCTGCAAGAATGCAGCTGACAGCCATGTGCACAAAGAACACAGTCCTACAACCTCAACAGCCCTTGCCATCAGTGCATATGATACCAATGCCACACATCAATGCGCACAACGACATCCTGCATCTATGTTAAGACCTTCCCAGTTTATCTAGTGGTGGTACCCCTCACCAAGAGCGTCTTTCCATCCCAATTCAAACCCAATTTTCCACAATTCTTTCCTCTTTCCAAAATCCTTTTCAACTCCAACAAATGGATGCACCACTCACCAAGAGCGTTTTAGGCGTCGGCTCCGGCTCGTTGACGTAGTACAGGCTGCCCTTGAAGCGCACGACGTCTTGGCTCTGCACTTCGATGGGGTGGCCACCCTCCGGCATGTGCAGGAACAGCCCAACCTGCATGTGCAGTTATGGCACGCGCAGGAATAGCTCTACATGCACAGCACGGGTGGATCCTCTAGACAAATTTCCAAATTGGAACGATACAGAGGTGTTTAGCTTAGCTCCTTCGCAAGGATGGGTTGGGCGAGACCTTCATACAGTTTGCACGACCGGACTTTCTTGAGCAGTCGGCTAACTTATTCTGCCAAGCCGGCGAGCGACCCAACCCTGGCCCCTGTACAAGGATGACACGGGCGGACAGAGGGGATCGAGGCAAGCTGCACGCAGACTCCATACAATCAGGTACAATGATGAGCTCAGGGTTGCTAATGCCCACAGGTGCAGGCGTACACTTCCAGCACTCGCCAGGTCTTGCTGATGTACGAAGGTGCAGGCGGATGTTGAAAGCACACGCCAGCTCTTGCTGATGTACACAGGTGCAGGCGGATGTTGAAAGCACTCGCCAGCTCAGATGCCTGAAAGCATTGTTGCCTCTCTCAAGTACATGCTTCCAGAATTCCGACATGTGCACGTCCAGCCTCCTGAGCCTTCATAGCACATCAAACCTTCTTCATCTCTTCTCTTTCCTTCAACACATTTCACACGATCATATGCACATCCAGCTTCTTAATCCCATCACAAGTTTGCAGGACACCAGCACAGCGAGGCCCTCCCTGCATGTTCGCAAAATAGAGCCTCTGTCGCATGATGGCAGAACAACAGCAGAGGTAGGCCTCATTGGGCTACTTTTTATGGAGTCCACCACAAAAGCTGCACGTGTTCTGAGCATGCTGACCCCTGTAGTGCCTTGCCTGACCTTCTCACTGCCAAGTCTGTGAGGGCCTGAACCCTTTCTTTCAGCATGAGTCAAGTGTGCTGAACTGTAGAATGCAGTGTGTGCATTGCACTCATTGCACTCTCTTTTGACTTGCCACACTCTGGAAAAGGCAAGTATGCTCAACATGCGCGCGCATGCACAACACATACACTTACCACATCTCCCTCCCCATAGGCAGCCCCATAGGGTTCACGCAGCCCCTGGTGCACTCTGCTGCCCTCCAGGTCCCTGTAGCTGTAGCCATGCGCATCAAAGCCCACAGGTGCTTGCAGCTCTGCCTTGTTGGTGCACCAACCGAGACGAACATGGCCTGGAGCATGAGTGTGCACGTGTGTGTGTGTGCGCGTGTATGCGCATGTGTGTCTCCAAGCGCGATCTTTGCCTTTGAATGTTTTGTGCTGCTCGTGAGCATCGTTGTCATTAGGAAACGAGTCCAGTAATCCCACCTTCCCAACATGAGACATGCACACATGCATGGCTAACATCAGCACAAGCAGAACTCTGGGAATACCAGTACACAACACACATTTGGATACGAAATCATGCCCCTCTGCAACAGGCGGACAGACTTCACATCCAAATGCGTGATACATCCTGGCCTCCTGCGACTTTTATGCTTCACATTGCCTCCATGGCATTATGACGCTTGCAAGCAGGGAAGAAAAAATGGAGCCCACCTGTGGGGCCAGCATGAGTGATCCGCGCTTCGCAGTACCAAGTGCCCACATGCACGCCATGGTTGCCGCGGATGGAGCGGAAGCCCTTGTAGCCTGTCACGCTTAGCCTGTCTTCGCTGAGCTGCAGCTGAGGCGCCTTGCCCACCTGTGCATGCATACAGGAAAGCCAGGAACTGATCATGCGCAAATTGAGGCTGTCCAGGGAGTGGGCTCCTCACCTGCAACAATATTCTAGGCCGGCACCAAACAAAAAACAAAACATGCTGGAGCTCTTGGTGCTGCAACCGATGGCAGCATACTGATGAGCAAGCTATAAGCATGATGGAGTGAGGCATGGACAAGATGGTTCAGGCTCGTGCGCGCACCACAATTTGATGCATCAGCAACTTGATGCGACTTGCTGCGCACCTTCGACAGCAGCACCAAGTGTTTGTCCTCTCCGGCGGCTTCCTTCTTGGGATCCACCTGAGAGGGCGTTGAGTGTGTGTGAAAAACATGATGCAGGGTTCCTTGCTGTTCATGATTTTCAGCATGGGAAGTATCCATGCATGCGTGTTCCTCATGCATGTGTGGCAGCAATTGCTGTGGTTGGCACAGCAACTCCCAACAATCTCATTAAGCCATCCAGATAACATACCCTGATGCGGCGGACATGCTCTGACAGGCCCTCTGTGATGGGCACGTACTCGTTCTGGGTGTCCGCCCCACGCCCCCGCTTCTTGACCTGCTTCTTGGATCGTTGCTGCTGCTGCTGCTGCTGCTGCTGGGCATCCACCTCGCTGCCCTCCATCTCTCCGTTCCGACAGACAAAACAAAGAGAAGACGAGGGAAAGACGACCCTCACAATACCCACTCACAGCACTCAGTCGGAGCGCTGCAGCGCGTGCAGGACGTAGGGGATCAGCCGGGTCGCCACCACGATCACGCCGAAAGCGGTGGCGTTGCTCTTCAGCTCCTTGAACGCTTTCTCTGGATTGGGTTTGCGCGGCAGAGCTAGCATCTTGGGTATACACTAGAAGTAAAATTAAGAATAAATTATAATATAATAATCCCCGGCCTCAAACCCCTGGTCAGAACGGAAAGGAGGGATGGACCCGATGGGTGCCACAATACAGTCAAATAATATATGACATAAGACAAAAATACAACACGGTGGCATAACCTCACCGAATCCAATTGACATTGGACTGGTGGAACAGTGGAAACGCAGTCAGTTTCAACCCACATTTCATCACATAACTAAATACTAATTTATCTTAAATGGAGCAACAACAGCAGGAGCCCATGCAGCAGGGAGATCTCCCAGCCCAGCCTGCAGAGCAACAGCAGCAACCTGCTGAGCAACAGCAGCAACCTGCTGAGCAGCAGCAGCAACAGCAAAAACTTGAACAGCAGCAAAAGCAGCCTGCACAAGCAGAGCAAGAGGGAGCAGCACCCTCCTCCACTCCATCAAATGCGGCGCCTGCAGCAAACGGGCCTGCTCCTGCCGTAGTGCCTGAGCCCGCCCCACCACCGAACCCTATGGTTGACAAATACAACGAACAGGTGCCCGCTCAGCTTGTCTGGAGCCAGTGTCAATGCATGTAGTATGCAGCTTTGGTGTGTGCATGCATCGTTGTGTTTTGTGAAAACGAAGTGTGGTGCATCCCCCCCACATCCTGCATGCAGTGGACAGCCGTGCAGAGCAACTCTTCAGACTTCGCTGCATGGACCACTCTGATTGGCGTGGCAGAGAAGCTGGTGAGGGAGGGGATTGCCTCGTGCATGCAAATTGCCCATCAACTTCATCATGCTGACCAAAAGAGCGAATCGTGCTGCTGCCTTCGCTTACGATGCAGTTAAAAACACTTTCGTGACGCTCTATTCATACAGGCGATTTGTTACACACTTCTCTCTCTCAAGAACTTGTCATTCATCCTTCCCTGAAACACAACGCTCGCAGGACGACATCGAGCGCATCAGGGCGGTGTACGAGCCCTTCTTGGCTGCATTCCCTCTTTGCTACGGCTACTGGAAAAAGTATGCTGACGCGGAGCATCGCCATGGAAACGTGGACGCTGCACTGCAAGTCTATGACAGGGGGGTGACTGCCACACCCCACAGCCTGGACCTCTGGGGCCACTATGCTGCATACAGGAAGGCCAATGGAGGCACTCCTGATGATGTGCGCAGGCAAGTGCCTGTCCTTGTGTGTGCGAGTGTGTGTGTGTGGGGGGGGAAATGATGCGAGCTCATGACTTGCACGCACGCGCACACACACACACACACACACACACACACACACACACACACACAACGCCCAATCGTCTCTGGAGCAGGATCGCATGTACTTCCTCACTTTTGCTTGTTGTGCATGCCCTTGCGTGCATGCTCTTGCTCATGCAGGGGCGTCATGCCAAAGCAAAGCCAAAGCAAACAAATGCAAATTTGAAATTTCATTACACAATTGGTTGCACGCCTTAAAGTTGCAAATTTTCTTGAATGCTTATCCATTAGCATGAGGCAGCCGCAAATGAAGGAGATGCAATACTCCCTGCAAGTACAATTGATAACTGCTTGGGTACATGCTTGAACATATACTCCGGTCCGCCGATTTCAAAGTGCACTGCTGCATGATTCATGATGTCTTCTAAGAAGGTAACAGCCTTGGTCGTTGTTCTGTCGGCACTATCTGTTGTAGTCGCCAAATCCAGCAAATTTGTTGTAATGCGTGCACGCCTCCATGATGCAACTGGATCTTGCAGCACATTTCACCAGCCATTTGCCGACATTCCAATTCATGGTCTGGTGGTGTTTTGCACAAGAGCATAGAACTGACTACTGATGTGAATTGGGACGGATCTGCACATACACACACACACACACACACACACACGCGCGCGCGCGCGCACGAACGCACCAACTTTGCTAACATGTTCACCACTTGCATCTGATGTGCTGCCCTCTTGCAGTGTGTATGAGCGTGGAGTGGCAGTTTGCAGTTCAGACTATCTCGCACACTCCCTGTGGGACAAGTACATTCACTATGAGGAGGAGCAGGGTGCAGGTGTTGCCGTCACTGCCCTGTACAGCCGTGTGCTGCAGTGCCCTCTGCGTGAGCTGCCGCGGTACATGCAGAGGTGAGCAGAGCTGTGTCATTTGCGCATGCATGCGTGCATGCTTTCCTTTGAGCTTTGAACAGCACGGTCACACATGCATGCACCTACGCATGCATGCAACGTTTTTCCTCTGCTTGTCGCCCCGCCCTGCGCAACTTCGTCTCCCTGCTGCGCACACAACCATTTCTGACACAGAAGCCCTGACCCAACTTGTTTTCTGTAGCGTGACATGCTGTGTGTCCCATGGTGCCAGCAGTTTTGAGAGTCGGGCAGTTTGAGTTCAGGGCAAAGGTGATGGTGTAGGAGGGACTGGCCCGGCCGCGTAGGTATACCCCCAGGTATGCCACAGCAGCCACCGCTCGTTTTGGTTCATGTTGGTCGCCGCCGCTGCTGCTGCTGCTGCTGCTGCTGTTCCTGTTTGTCTGCTGCATCGTCGCCAGCGCTCAGAAGCAGCTCCCTGTTTTCCCCTCTGCCCCCCGCCATTCAGACGGGAAAGAAGAGTGCGCAGGCAGCAGGGCCATGTGGCTCCCACCCTCAAGTAGGGCCACAGTTCTGATCCCATCCAGCCCATTTGCTGCAGGGACATTGCTCCAAAGCTTGGGTTGCCTTCTGCCCTCGGTGGGTTGCGCTCCTTCCGCCCTTCCCCCACACCTCGTTCACCAAGCGTACGCCCCGCACTTCCTCGCATTGTCAGCCTCCTTTGCAGCGTTTCTTGCATGCTCGTTGCTGCCCTCCATCAGCCGCACTCGCGAGCGTGTGTGCGTGTGCGTGGTGCAGCTCCTCTCAGCAACCCGCCACACGCACGCACCGCCTCTGCACCCCCCTCATGCTGTGCCCCAATTCTCCCCTTGCCCTGCAGCTTGAAGTCTTTTGTCCAAGGCCGTGCTGCGTCTGAGATCATGCCCCAAGAGGAGATGGAGGCCTTGATGTCCTCCCTGCAAACTCAGAAGGAGCAGCAGGCAGCAACAGCAGCGCAAGCGCAGGCGCCAGAGGGGGAGGCCCCCCCCGCAGTGGTGGACACCAGCGTATCAGATGAGGACATCAAGGTGCGTTTGTGTACGAGTGTGCGTGTGGGTGTGGGTGTTGATGAGTGGGTGGGTGGGTGCGCTCGCGCTCAACAAGAGAATGCACTCTGATTGCGCGCTGTGTTGAAATCCTTTCTTCCTTCCAGCTGGCATGCACACGCAGTTGTAATGTGCTCGTACGATTACTAAGACCGCTCGCGCATGGTTATGCAAAACCCTCCTGCTCCAGCAGGAGCAAGGAACTGTTGGGAGGGGCATGAGCAGGGTTGCTCTGCGCACCAGCTGCTCTTGCTTTTGATGAATGCATGTATCACGCACACATACATTTTCTGTATATGCTGCTTGCCTGGCCTTGCAAGGCCAGGCCAAAAGGCATCTCGCATGTTTTGACTGAAAGCTTCTTGCACACGCTGTTGATCACCTCATGCACGCGGTGCTTGTTCTTTCTGCCTCCACTGCTGATCATCACTCCATGCGCGCATGCGTGTTGTTTGCAGGCAGCATGGCTTGCCAAACGTGAGGAATCTATGGCAGCAGCAAAAGCTGTGGCCGATGATCGCAAGCCTTTCGAGGAGAGCATCAAGCGCACCTATTTCCATGTCAAGCCCCTTGATGCCTCACAGGTAATGCACAGCTAACTGCACCACCATACAGCACGCTGCACCTCCAGCAGCAGCTGTTTTGAGCTGTTCCAAGTTGCATATAAAGGAGGGTGGTGTAAGGAGGGCAGTCTTGGGGTGGACTTCATTTTGTTCATGGTGATTGTCAGGCCTGCTGAGGCATGTCGTAGATTTGTGTAATGTGATTCCCAGTGTGGCTTACCATGATGAGCATTAGCTTGGGCCTTGTCCCCCTGTCAGGCGCCGAGAGAAATTGAAGTCCAAGTAGGGGCATGTTACTGTACCTGCCTTTTTTCTTTAATGCCCTGGGGCTGACAAACTGTGACACAGCCTGCAATGCATCTTCAGCCCCCCCCTCCCCCCCCCAGCGAAGGGATGTAAAAACAGAACAGGATGTTAGGGAACTGGAGCATCCAGAGCACAATGCACAGTTTGTGGGATCAAGAACAGGAGAACCCTTGCTTTGCCTGCTCAGAGAGAGCCTTGCGGACTTCACTGCCTTGAACTCCCTGTTGCTTGGGAAAGGGCCTCACTGCCCTGATCCATGACCTGTCTGGACCTCCTGTCTTGCCTGCCTGCCTGTGCTTCTGGATGCTCAGGGGGAGCCTTGCAGACTTCACTGCCTCATTCTCCCTGTCACTTGGAAAAGGACCTTGCTGCCCTGTTCCTTCGTCTTTCTGCCTCTGGACCTCTGGAACCTTGCCTTGGCTGCCTGTGCTTCCGGTCCATCGACTTGATCATGGTCATCATGCTACCTTTGTCTCAAGGCGCCTGCCTCTGCTGCCGCATGCTGCCTGCCTGTGCTTATGAGCCATCGACTTGATCATGGTCAACATGCTGCCTTTGTTTCAAGGCACCTGCCTCTGTGCTTATGGGCCATCGACTTGATCATGGTCATCATGCTGCTGCCTTTGCTTAAGGCGCCTGCCTCTGCTGCCGCGTGCTGCCTGCCTTTGCTTATGAGCCATCGACTCGATCATGGTCATCATGCTGCCTTTGCTTTAAGGCGCCTGCCTCTGCTGCCGCATGCTGCCTGCCTGTGCTTCCGATCCATCGACTTGATCATGGTCATCATGCTGCCTTTGCTTTAAGGCACCTGCCTCTGCTGCCGCGTGCTGCCTGCACGTACCTCCGGGCCATCGACACACATGTTGTTCTGCACCATTGTAGGGCAAGGGTGACGTGGCCGCACCTGCACCTGCACAGGATGCTGCTCTAAAAAGTACAGCATGTGCACTTGCAAGTAGGATGGCTTGAACCCCTCATGCCCCCCTTTGTGTCGTGTACGTATGCTGAGGGTTGCATTGCCATCTCAGCAGCATTGAAGACACAAGAGGGTTCAGAGGGTCTCCTTGGCCTGGCAAGCCCTCCGCTGTGCCTCGTAGTCAGTAGCCTGGCAATCACAGCAGCCTACAAGGCATGGTGTACTGCACCGAGGGTTTATGGCATCCTACTGGCACTGTATTATTCTTGGCCTGGCAAGCCCTCCGCTGTGCCTCGTAGTCAGTAGCCTGACAATCACAGCAGCCCACAAGGTTGTAGCACTTCAACCAGCATCCTATGAGGCTCAGGGGAGTGCACAAAGGGTTTATGGCACCCTACTGGCACAGCGTTCTGATGAGTTCATATTGACAGCCAAGCCATGAGAGAGGCTTGATCTCAGCTGCATCACATGCACTTCCTGACTCGCAGCTTGCCAACTGGGTGCGGTACTTGGATCACATGGAGTCTAAGAAGGACGCCAGCGTCTCAGATGTGGCCACCGTGTATGAGCGCTGCTTAGTCCCATGCGCCAGCTACCCAGGTTTGTGTGTGTATGTGTGTGTGCGTGCGTGTGTGTGTGTCTGTATGTGTGTGAAGGTACTTGTTTCTTTCGCTCCTGTGTACTTACTTTAGTTCATCCAAAGCAGTGGGGTCATCCAGCCTGGTCTCTCTGAAGGAATCTGAGATAATTTGCTGTTGACTCTTGCAGAAGATGCAGTGGCATTCAAGATACATGACCTATTATGTCCCCCTTTTTGGGGTTCAATGTGGCAAGCATAACAGGACCATTGATCACTTGAGTATTAAGAGCTGCAGCCCTTTTCTTGGTGGAGAGGTGATTGCTAGTGACTGCACCTGTGCTGCTGTGGGTTATGGAGGAATTGAATGCAGCGTGTGGTTGACTTCAGTCATGATACTGAGATTATTTTTTAGGTCCTGCTACCTTACCGCTGCAGAGCTTTGGTTTCCCATGTGTGTGTTGGCTTTCAAGCCGCATACATCTACCATTTGCACGTGGTGTTCAAAAAGCACCGTGAACAATCCTTCAACCTGGGCTGCCACACAGGGTTTGGTGAGCGGTATGTGCGTTGGCTGGATGGCAAAGGCATGGAGGCCGAGGCGCATGGTACAAAATGTTCAAGGGGTTTACAAGGGTTTACAATGGTGGCCTACAGCCCGAGACTCTGGCTGATGGCAGCTGGTGAAACAAGCTCAACCAGTATCAAAAATTGAGACTAAATCCGACACAAATCTAAGAAGTCTGTAAGGGTCTTGATTTAGGAAAGCAATGATCTCAGAATCAGACACCGAGTTTGAGCACCAAGGTAAATCTGTGACAAAATGTTCAAACAATTCCTGCAATTGCTTTGCTGCGCAGAGTTCTGGGAGCGGTACGTGCGCTGGCTGGAGGGCAAGGGCATGGAGGCAGAGGCGCGTGGTGCTCTGCAGCGACAGGTGGAGGTCTTCTGCAAGACACGGCCTGAGGCACACCTGTTTGCTGCACGCTTTGAGGAGCGGCATGGCCGCGCGCAGGTGGGCGGTGTGGGCGTCAGGAAGGCGCTGTTAGGATGTAATGAAGGGGGTCTGACACAGCTATGAAAACAATGCTGTGGGTTGCATGGTGGGGGCACAGAGGCTGGTGCTACTCTTTGCACCTCCGTGTGCTTTTGCCTGCCTCCAGTACCCAGTATCACAGCCATGACCTTTCACTGCCACACATGCATACCGCGCAATCTTTACCTTCACAGTCAGCTGAATTGGGATGTGTGGATGGAATTTTTTGTGCCATGTCCTGTGCGTGCATCCATCAGCATGTGGGTGTGTGTTTAAGTGCGCATGCTGTACGCGCGCGCGTGTGTGTGTGTTTAAGCGCGCATGCTGCGCGCACACACCTCACAGGCCACATGGCACCATCTTATGAATAAGCTCTAATTCCTGTGCTCATGCTCATGCTTGTGTGTGCATGCAGGAGGCACGCGTGCTGTACGCACATCTCACGGGCCACATGGCACCCCGCCTGCTTCAAGTCGTCGTGGCAGCTGCCAACTTTGAGAGGAGACAGGTGAACGCTTGTGCTTTTGACAGACGAACGCTAGTGCTGCTGCGCTGTTGGGTACTCCATGCCTGCATGTACGCTTGTGCTCACAAACTGCACCCCTCCTCCTTTGCTGCATTCCCTCCAGCATCTCTTGCAGTTTGGCGGTGACGCTGGATACCTCTGCTGCCACCAAAGCATGAATCATCCTCAATGCTCATCTTCTTCAGCTGTGTCACCAAATGATGAATCATCCTCAATGCTCATCTTCTTCAGCTGTGCCACCAAAGCGCCTCATCCTCAATGCTCATCTTTCTCAGCTGTGCCACCAAAGCGCCTCTTTTTTAACACTCATTCTCTTCAGCTGTGCCATTAAACCACCTCAATAGCTCCAGAGCTGTGCCTCCTTGGGTGCTCCTCCTGCTTAGATGCTACCTTCTACCTAATTTCTTTTGTCTTAATAGCTATGTCTGCTTGGATGCCTAATTGGACACCAACAAGTGATGGAAAGCCCTCCCATGCTTTACCGTGTGGCCTCACTCTTGCTTGTGCTGCACTGTGTTGTGCAGGGGCAGTTGGATGCTGCATGCGCACACTACGAGAGCCTCATCAGCCTCACTCTTGCTTGTGCTGCATTGCGTTGTGCAGGGGCAGCTGGATGCTGCATGCGCACACTACGAGAGCCTCATCAACTCAGAACGTGCAAAGGATGGCGAGGGCGGCTCCAAACTGTACCCTTTCCTGGCCATGCAGTATGCCAACTTCTTGAAGCAGGTATGTGTACATGTGCTCTCAGTGCTTGTGACACCCCTTCCTGGCCATGCAGTACGTCAACTTTTTGAAGCAGGTGTGTGTACATGTGCGCTCTCGATGTTTGTGACACATCAGGAAGTGTGGAGGAGGAAGTACGGAAGGTATATAGATAAGCAGGGCCCATCCTGCCCTCTCATGACACCATCTGCACTGGCAGTGCCCCCCCCAGCAACTGCTTGCGCATACTTCCGTGCCCCCGTCCTCCCTGCTGTTCTCGCTGCTGCTGCTGCTGCCATCGCCTACGGCCAGGCCGCAAGAGGGACCGGGTTGAAAAAAGCTGAAGAGGATGGTGCCTGCTCACCGGCCACTCGTGCCTGCTAAAGCCTGGCCCATGTTAAAAAATGTGGCACCTGGTTCTGGCTGTCATCCTTCTTGCACTGCTGAGGCTTCAAGCTGGCGCAGGCAGGAAGGGTAAACAACACCTGGTGCCATCTGTCCTCCCCCTCTGGACGCTGCCGAGGCTTCGAGCAGGCTCAAACAGGAAGTCATCCCCATCTTATCACTGCTTAGGCTCCGAGCAGGCATGAGTGGGCGGCAAGCAGGCAGTCTCCTCCTTCCTTGGCCTTTCCTTTCTAAGGCTTCTTGCCGCCTGGCATGGCTGCAGGCAGCAGCAGCAGCAGCAGCAGGAAACACTTGGGGCACTTGCG
This sequence comes from Dunaliella primolecta, assembly GCA_914767535.2. Classification (NCBI taxonomy): domain Eukaryota; kingdom Viridiplantae; phylum Chlorophyta; class Chlorophyceae; order Chlamydomonadales; family Dunaliellaceae; genus Dunaliella; species Dunaliella primolecta. The sequence continues at coordinate 6,235,197 of OU611762.1, forward strand.
TCGTGTGCTCTGTTGCCTGGTGCCATCGTCAGTGCACAATGTGTTCCAAGAGCGCAGGATGGATCCGTTGCACACTCTCTTTTTTTGCCAGCCTGCACACTCGCATGGAGCTCCTGTGTCGTCCAGCTGCCTCTTGTGATCATGCGGCTGGCTTCCTGTGTTGCCATGCAAGGATGGCAAGGCATGGGGTCGGCCTGTGTGTGTGTGTGTGTGTGTGTGTGTACGTGTGTGTATGTGTGTGTGTGTGCTCTCCCTGTGCTAGTTTTGCGCTTGCATATACTAAGCCTACAGGAGCTGGCAATTTATCCAAACGGTTAGCCCCTCTGAAAGTGTCAGGTGCAGGCGTTTGGATGGGCTGGAGACATGCCTGTGGACCTGCTGAGCAGGGACTCCCTTTGCCGATGCAATGCCATTGCCTGCATACATCCTCAAGTCGTTCTGCAGCTCAGAAAGCAACTTCTAAGGAGTGCCTGGATTCTGGTCTTACTGTGCACGTTCAGCATCCTGTGCCCTTCTAAAGCGCCTGAACACCTGTGGCACTCGTGTTGAAACACGTGGTGTATTTTGTTGCCTGTCTGCTAATGTGCAGTCGTGTGGTGATGCAGACAAGGGAGGCAAGGTGTTGATTCGTCTTTTGCCTGTCTGTGCATGTGCAGTCGTGTGGTAATGCGGACAAGGGACGCGAGGTGTTGCGGACAGCAGTAGAGTCAAGCCCCCACATCCGGCAACTATGGGAGGCGGCGGTGCAGTTTGAAGAGTCCTGTGGCATGGAAGGCCTGGTGGAGCGCGTGCTGCCCTTGTACGAGAAAGCCGTGGCAGAGCAGGTGTGTATGGTCCTCGTTTTCAGGCTGTAGCTGAGCAGACGCGTGCGGTTCTCGTGCACCTGCCATGGCCGAGCAAGTGTGTTTGTGCTAACTTTGTGTGAGAGAACTGTGGCAGAGCAGGTGTGTATGGTCCTCATTTACAGACTGTAGCTGAGCAGACGCGTGCGGTTCTCGTGCACCCGCCTTGGCCGAGCGGGTGTGTATGTGCTAACTCTGTGTGAGAACTGTGGCAGAGCTGGCGTGGGTGGGGCGCATGCGTGTATGTGTGGGTAGCGCGCAGGTCCAACACAAATGTGCAGGCATACTGGGCCCGATACCGACAGTTGCCGTTTCAGTGGGTGCAATACCGGTGTGCAGGGTTAATGGGTGCAATACCAACAAGTGCAGGTCCAGTGTATGCAAGATGCAAGTGAGGTGGCGCCTGTGCAGGATAGGTCTGCAGCAGAAGTGGTTGGTTTTGGTTGGTGGAACAGGCAATCGCGGATGGCTGCCGTTCTACTGTCCTAGCATTCACATGTGCTCCGGTTCTGCCCTCCGTCCAGCCAAAGACCACACAACCTTCTGCTTTCCTTGCCCTCTTTTGTGTATTCCCACAGCCCGCTTTGCTGCGCACTGCTGAGTTGGCTTTGTCAAGTCCGATGACTGTAGTTGTTGCTGTCCTTTTGCTTGTGCAGGCACAGCAACCAAGTGAATCCGGGAAGAAGGGACTGAGTGAGAAGGACAGAGAGGAGTTGAGCCTGCGGGCCATCGATTTTGCGGACGCATATGCAGACGCACATACCCTTCACCAGGTAGTGCGAGGGGGTCACACAACGTCCGGCTGCCATGCAGGGGCCACGCAAAGGGCATGCAGGCAAAAAGAATGCCAAAAGGATGCAAAGTATGGATAATGTGCACAGGGCATGCATAGGGCTTTCACACAAAAGGGGTGCAAAAAGGATGCAAAGCTATTTTGCTGTGCACAGGGCATGCATGCAAAGTGCGCATCCAAGCTGGACTCATGAGTGCTATGCTGGAGAGGAGCACAGTAGGATACCTGACATACATGCTTGACACACACGCACACACACACACACACACAACACACACACACACATTGTGCTACATAATGTGTGCATTTTGCACATGAGGGCTCTGTGTGCACAAACAAATGCGCGTGCCCAGATGCAAGCAGGCGCACGCATAAACGCTATCAGTGAGGACAAACTTGCTTGCGCGCAGGTGATGGTGCGCCACTCGGCACTGTTTCAGTTACCCACCTCCATCGCTGCCTCCGCCTCTGCTGCTGCCAACGCTGCTGATGCCGCCTCCAGCAGAAAACGGCCTGCAGACACAGCAGCAGACGCCTCCGCCAAGGCACCCAAGGTAGGGCAAGAGTTGCAGAGGTGCTTCTGCTGAGGCACCCGAGGTGGGGCAAGAGCTGCTGGTGGAAGTGTTCCAGGACGATGAAACCACCAAGCATGATGAGCACTCCTTTTGTCATGGAAGTACCCCCCTGTTGTCATGGAAGCATGCTGAGATATGTGTCACGCCTTGATATATCTTGTGCATCTTGTGTCACACCTTGTTATACGCTGTGCATCTTGTGTCACGCCTTGATATATCTTGTGCATCTCGTGTCACACCTTGTCGTATCTTGTGTGATTCTTTTGCCACATTTTGTTATTATTATCTGGTGTTCAATGTGTCACACCTTTTGTCCCTGGCACCTCCGCAGGCGGATGCTGCATCCACACCTGCTGCTGCCGCAGCATCCACAGCGGCTGCAGCTCCTCCTGCGGCTCCCGCTGCTGCCCCCGTCGTCCCTGCAGCCGTCCCCGTGCCCGTCGCCTCCGCTCCCCCTCCCGTTTACCCTGCCTACCCAGGTTACCCGCCCGCCTCTGCCGCTCCTGCTGCATACCCAGGGTACCCAGCAGGCTACCCCTCATACCCCTACGCGGGTGGCTACTACGGCTACGGGTACTGATTTCCTTATGGGAGAAGGCCATGCGTGTGTGTACAGCTCTGAAGTACAGGTTGGGGGCGATTGAGTGCAGTTGGCCATCCTAAGGGTAAGGCTTAAATGCTTGTGTTCTTCAATTTTTGGCAGCTCATTTAGACATATTAGACTGAAAGACAAAAAGATCAGATTTGCAACTCTGTGTATGCCCTTTTAACTCATCACTTCTGTCACGTTGTTCTTGGCTGCTCCTTAGACTGCTTTTTGATAAACCTGTGCAATGAGATGCTTATTTGTCAAGTACGTTGGCTCTCACAGCTTCAGAAATTTCTTACAAGGTGCAATGGGATTAGACCTGTAGGGAGTTTTCCTGCTCGGCTCGCTGGACTGTGCCAGCCAAACAGAAGGAAAATCCATGACTTCAAAAATAGAATGCCAAGTCTCATTAGTTTGCTTCTGCAGGAATTACAAGACATCCTCATAACTTGCTTGAGAAAAGCGAGAAGCGCCTGACTCATTCAAGAAAGAAAGAAAGAAAGAAAAGACTATGCTTGCCAAGACTCATTCAAATAAATTAGTCTTGAGTGGAGGAGTCCAGAAGGCGGTGTGCAAGTTTCCTTCGAGATGACACATGGGCACGCAAGAACCGAGGAGGACGGCATGCACATGTTTTCAAGGCCACACAATTAGCAATCAGGCTCTTGGCAGGTTACAGGATACATGAAAAATAAGGCCTCCAGTCAAAAAGGTTGACTGCTAGCCTGCTCATAAAAAACAATAATTCATGTAGAAAAGGAAAAAACTTGTTATTGTTTTGATTTAAGAAAGAAGAGATATGATAAGATTGTACATGGTGAATGCCAGGCATGTAGGGAGCCACGCTATTGGAAGAGTGAGATAAAGAGAGGAGAGGACCAGAAAATAAGGGAGCATATCTAAGCCGAAGAGAACAAACATGCGCATTTGATACCCGCAATTCAAGCACAACAAGCATGTTTTGTTATCTTCTTTTTCAGGCTTAAGTTTTTTTAGTTGAGCATTCTTGTGGCCAGGTCTGGTTACAGGCCTCGGTGTTTCCGCTCAGCTGCCCTTGTAGGTGGATACAATGATGAAACCCTACTTTACCTTAGTTCTGCGCTCGAGTTCAGCATCAGCTAAGCTGCCCACGTAGGCAGGTACAAGGGTTACAAGGGGTTGGCCTACAGCCCGAAAATCTGGCTGATCGGCTGCTGGTGAAACATTCTCATCCAGCATCAAAAATTGAAACCAGTTCAGACAAAAATTTTGAAAATCTGTGCGAGTCTTAGTATTAGTCTTAGTCTTCGTAGGCAGGTACAGCTATGTAACCCTTTCCTTCCTTCCTTGGATTAGTATTGCATCACAAATTGAAGAGGCAAATGACTAATTTGTATATAGGCTGATACCCTAGGATTTGTATGCAACCATCTCTTTTTATGCTCCAGCTAAGCGTGTAGGCAGGTGCAGGTATGAAACCCTTTCCTTTCCGTTAAGAAAGAAAGAAAGAAAGACTGCGCTTGCCAAGTCCGGCCGCGTACATTAAGGAAAGGTCACCTGTCCTGAAAGGCAGGGCCCCGCCACACCATTCCTGTACCATTATGATCTGTCAATCCTCTGGTAGCTGAACAGGGTACTTTATTGCTATCCTGGCAAGCATGGAGCTGTACATGAATGTGGCACGGCTATTCGAGAATTAGTTTGAACAAGTTCTACACTTCCAGTATATTTCTGTTTTTTAGCAACGCAAAAACAGTTTTAGACCTCAAGCTTTTCTTTGCACTAGTTTCGAGCTTAGGTTTGGTTTGGTTGCAGGCGTCTCTGTTTATGCTTCAGCTAAGCTGCCCTCGTAGGCAGATACAGCTATGGAACCCTTTCCTTTCATTACCATTGTGATCTGGCATAACTCACCTTCAACTGTTGATCTCCAGGATGTAAAAAGTGCCTGATGAAACTACTAGTTTCGCTAGTAGCGACCATCACAGATTCTGGTGCTACCGTAGCAAGTGTGACACTTGTCGTCTTCGATGCCCAAAGCAGTGACATTAGAGGTTGAAGCTTCATATACCTCTTCCCTAAGGTCTTCCCTTACACAGAGGCGTCTTGATAAGGAGTACCAAGGCGTTCTCAATACTCATGAACCCATATGCAACTCTTTCCTTTCCTTCCGACATGTATAAATTGACCTCAGCACCAAAAGTAAAAGAAGGAAAAAAGATGCCGCAGATAAGGTCGAATGACAAGAATAATGTCAAAATACTTTGCTCCACTGAAAAGTACCCAAAGTATGGCACACAAATTTTGATGCATCCCCTGCTTGCAAAGCAACTGCAGCATGATACTGGTGTAGATTAAATTCATATTCATGAGTTCATTCCATGCGTTGTTATTCAAGAGCACAAGCTCGTGCTCCCTTGCTTGTCCAGCAACATTAATTGAAAAATGGATACCTGATGATGTGCATTCCAAGGTTCTACATATGCATGGCCGAATCAATAATGTGTAGGGACAACATCTGAAATCAATCAGCAAGTGAGGCATCACATCCAGTTCGACATCAACACCGAGCGATTTCCATCCACCTTTTCCAACTAGCAGCAAACAGATTAACTGATCTGGTAGAACTGATTACAAGAGACAATCTGAAGGCTGAAGCGCCAGCACAAATTGCGCCTGGCCAATTCCATAACTCACAGGTCCTGGATTTGCTCAGGTGCTTTGTGCAGGACAGTACAGGACATCCCCTGAAGAACGGCATCCATGAACATGCTAATTGGTATTCACACACACACACACACACACACACACACACACACACACACACACACACACACACACACACACACACACACACACACACACACATACATACGCACACATTTCAATTTGGTCATGCCTGAGCACACCATGACATTGTCCTACCCATCCTTACAGACCAAGGCAGCTATGCAAGCTGGGCGCCCATTCCCAACTGATGCATGCCTGGTTGATCACTGTGACATATATATACTTTCGCGCCGCGCAAAAAGACCAGGTGCGAGAGGAAACACACCATCAGTTCCCACCAGGAAGGTGGACAGGCGCCTGTTGTCAGATGCCTGTTGTTAGGTGCCTGTGGGTGGACACCCACTGCTAGGCAGCCATTGTTAAGCCCCCATAATAAGGGGTGCCCGTTGCTATAGGCCCACGGATACAGGCGCCTGTTGTCAGATGCCTGTCAATGGGTGCCTGTGGTTGAACACCCACTGCTAGGCAGCCATGATTAATCCCCCATCCTAAGGTGCTAGGTGCTAGGTGCTCGTTGCTAGGTGCTTGTTGCTATGGGCCCACGGGTGCAGGTGCCTGTGTGTGTAGGTGCCCAAGGCTGGGTGCCACAGCAACCAAGAGCTGCTTCCAGCTGGAAACGCTGACCTGCAGCACCCATGATGGAACTTCCGCAACCAGATCACTATGAGCTTTGTCCTTCATACCAATGAATCTTATGCAACCCAGGGCAGGCCAGAGCCCCACCTGAGCACACTTTGAGCCCTTGCACAAAGAATTCCAGCACCTATGCACTATGTATCCAGCCCCTACACACCACACTTTCAGCCCCCAAGGCGAGCCTTGTTTGCTAAGCGCATCACCTCCCTCATATTGATGTACCCAGGGGTAGGAGGAGATGGTGCCTGCTGCTGCTGCTGCTGCTGTGGGTACCCCCCTGCCCATGCGTGCTGTTGATGCGCGCTGGGTGTGGACGGGGAGAGTTGCCCACCAAACGGGGAAGCAAAGGCAAGGGGCACACTGTAGTACTGCTGCTGCTGCTGCTGCTGTTGCTGTTGCTGCTGTTGCTGTGGGTGCATGGTGTCCCCTCCAGCCTGTGGCATGGCTGTTGCAGCACATGGGTGAACCAGAGGCATTGAGCTGCGCTGCAGCTGTGGGTGGTGCTGTAGGTGTGGGTGCCACAGCGCTGCCGGCATTTGATGGATGGCACTCGCATGTTGGCCTGGTGATGCATGGGCTACGCCTTCGTGAGAAGGATGGCCGCCGCTGGGAGGAGGTTGAGGTGGGCCGACAGCAAAGGGAAGCGGCAAGGAGTGGTGCTGCTGCTGTTGCAGCAGCTGCTGCTGGTGTTGTTGCAGCAGGACATTGGTCAGAAGGGGCACGCTGCTGCTGCCGCTTGCCTCCTCCTGCTGTTGCTGCTGCTGCTTATCTACCTCCAGATCGGTGACCCCTTGACAGGCTTGCCCGATGTCCGAAGCAGCAGCCGTCGCGCAAGATGCAGCCCTCTCCTCCGATGCACGCACTGAAAAGCACATGCGCAATGAAAAGAAGTAAAGGGTCCTTAAGCACAAAAGCAACAACTAAATCCAGGTTTTCACAGGGTATTCACAGGGTATTCACCTGACAGTGGCAGATTAAAGAATGTTCTCAGGCTTCCCTTAAGGCCAAGAGAAGTTATTCTGTATAAGCAATATGGCATAGGGCGTGCGTGCTTACCAGCAAAAAACGAATAGCAAATGTCAGCATTGACCGCTCAATGGGAATTGGAAACACTCATAATTTGCATCGCATGAACAAAGTATGATACATCAAATCACAAGCAGCGCAGGAAGCTGCAGCACACTTTGGTACCACCATGCTTTGCTACCACCACGCCTTGCTACCACCACCATGCTCTGGTAATGGGCCCCCTCCTTGTCATCAGGCCAAGCATGCAATCCACACAACAGCTCTGTTTCAAAGCATCCGATTACAAGAGTTTTGCATCCAAGCACAACGAAACTTAGCATTGCATCGAGTGACGAAAAGTAAGGGTGCTGTGCTTTGAGACACCATCTCGCCTGATTTGAACCCCTCCTGAGCTTAGACAAGAGTACAATGCGCCTCCTCATGGTCTGCAGCTTGTTGATTCGATCTGATATGGTGATTTGAACATCACCTGAGCTCAGAGAGGAAGACGCCTCCTCAACGGCCTGCAGCTTGTTATTTTGATCTAGTTTGGTTAGAATCCCACCTGAGCTCAGAGAGGAGGACGCCTCCTCAATGGCCTGCAGCTTGTTGTTGCGTGGCCCTTGGAAGCCCTCAGGGCTACAGCACCCCGGACCACCAGCGCCAGCAGTTGCCCCATGTATTTGTCTGCCCAGGCCCTCTTGATGCTGCAGCTGCGATTGCTGTAGCTGCTGCTGTGGCTGGTTCGGGTGCTGATAGTGGTGAGGGTGGTTGGCACAGTTTGGTTGCTGGGCAAGGGGGTGCGTGCCCAGCCGTGGGAGGGGCTCACTCAGGGGGGTGGCAGCCTGGGTGCTGCGCAGCCGCGATTGCTGCCTCTGAGATGGGTGCCTGTGTGTGTGCGCGTGTACATACAGACAGCTGAAGAAGCACATGAAAGTACAAGAGATTCAATATGGTGAAAATGAAAATGCTGCTGTTGAGGTAGGTGCCTGAATACGCGTGTGTGCATTCGAAGTGCATACAAACAGCTGATGAAGCACAGCATAGGAAAGCTATGAACAGTGCATGCGACTGCTGCTTCTAAGGTGGGTGTCCAGACGCTTGTGTGCATGCAAGAAGCAGGGATGATGTAAGGCGAGACACTAAAGTCCTCAGCTGTTTGCTTTCAATGCTTTGCTTCAGAGACTGCCTCAACACACAAAACTCACGCCCTTGCTGGATTCCGCGCAGCACACCACCTTCAGCCCTTCTTCTTTTCCCATTCCTGTTTGCTGTCCTCCCTGCCTTCATCCCTCAACTGCAGCCCCCCCCCCCCCGAGATTGAGACCCTGACCCTGCCCTTCCTCCTTCCACTCCAGCCCCCTCAGAGATTTAGACCCTGACCCTGCCCTTCCTCCTTCCACTCCAGCCCCCTCAGAGGTTTAGTCCCTCCCTGCCCTTCCTCCTTCCACTCCAGCCCCCCCCGAGATTGAGACCCGCCCTGCCCTTCCTCCTTCCACTCCAGCCCCCTCAGAGGTTTAGTCCCTCCCTGCCGTTCCTCCTTCCACTCCAACCCCCCCTTCCTGCCCCTTCCAGCCCTGATCCTCACAACTCACCTGACATGCAGCATGCCCGGCAGCCCATTCTTTCCTTGATCCTCACACTCCAGCCCCCTCGAAGCCTTAACCCCGTCCATGCTCATCAGCCCCCTGCCTGCCGCAATGCCATGAGGCGGCCCCTCCGCAGGCACACCCCCCGCATCCACAAACATGGGGGCAAGAGAGGACTTGTATCGTGGGGAGGCTGCAGCGCCGGAGTCTGTGCTGCGGCGCTGTGCAAATGGGGACTGCGATCGCTTCCTACCCAGCTGAGAAGACAGGCTCCTGCGCCGGCGTGCAGGGCTGCTCGCATGCAGCATCGCTGATACGTTGCGTGGCTGGGACTGGCGCAGAGGCGTGCCGGCGAGGTGTGCTCGGAGCAGCTGCTGCTGATGCAGCAGCGCAGCAGCGCCAGTGCCAATGTTCGTGCCAGCAGCACCATCGGTGCATGCATCCTCTGCAACGGTGTCAAAACTCAGAGGAGTGCCGCTGGCGGTGCGTGCAAAGCTGCCGCTGCTGCGCGCGCGTGACAGGTGAGCACTCATGAGGGTTTAGGGACATTATAGGGATGCTCTGTGGAACAGCCTTGCGCTTTCAGCATCGCATTCAAACCACATCCACTGTGCTTCCAAACTGCCGCCTGTCATTCCATACCCCTCCAGGAATCCAACCAGCAAAGTCCAATGAAGGGCTGCTTTAAGGCAACGTGAAACCAGTTGAGGGCCCATTCATTCATGTGTTACAGTGTACAGAGTGTAGTAAGGGATGGAGGGAGGTTGAACGTTGGGGAGGGCCAAGGCATTAGGAGAGAATCGTAGGGGCTTGCAGGCCCGCTTGCCGGAATCCTGGCAACCCACTCCTGGCCAAACATGCAATCAAATAGGTCACTGGGCTTGGTGTTCACTTGCACTGAGATGCATTATACCTGGCGTCTTACGTTACAAATCGTTGCACGCATCACCCCTGGCTCATGCGCTTTGAGGCGAGGCTACATAAGGGTCCTCACTTGTTGCTTCGTGAGGGGGCACTGAAAGCCCTCAGCGCGCTTGTGCGCAACAGCAGGTTCCATGTAGAGGCTGAAAAGGATCAGGCACCTAAGCCTCAAACAGAGTAACTCACTTGTCTGTACAAAAGGGGGCACAGAAAACGCTATTGGCGCCACTGGCGGGCTGTGATTCAGTAAGGGCGGTGGAGCAGCTCATCGCAGGGTCGATGTAGCAATCTATGTCGTACGACATGGCAGTCTGCAACAAAGTAAGAGGTAGCCAGCGCAAGAATTGGTGGGGGGCAGCTCATCGCAGGGTCAATGTAACAATCTATGCCGTACGACATGGCGGTCTGCAACAAAGTAAGAGGCAGTCAGCGCAATAATTGGTGGAGCAGCTCATGGTAGGGCTGATATAGCAGTCAATGTCGTACGACATGGTAGTCTACAACAAAGAGGCAGCAGGCAAGAAAAAGGGTGAGTAGCCGAAAAAGGGTGGAGCAGCTCATCACAAGGTCGATACAGCAGCCTGCGTCGCACGACAGGGCAACCTGCGCCACAGAAAGAAGAAACATTATTTTAAAGGAAGAATGGTGAAAAGGTTTAATGGCGTGTTGGTGGCTGGTGGCAAGTAGGTAGGCAGTAGTGAGTTGGCGACAAAGAGGGCGTGGAGATAAAGCAGCACGCTTACCCATCGAGGGATATCAAACTCAATATTTTGCAACATAGCACCCTGAAGCAGCAACAGCCATGGGTTGCGCCTCCAAACATGCATGCAAGGTGGGTGGGACAAGTGGCGAGCGACACTTATCAAGAACATGCTTGTTATAGTGCGTGTACTGCACCAGTCAAGGCATCCTTATTATTATGCGTTAACAGCACCAGTTAAAGGCATGCTAATTTTTATGCGTTATCAGTACCAGTCAAGGGTATGCTGATTTCCATGCGTGTACAGCACCAGGCAAGGGTATGCTGATTTTCATGCGTGTACAGCACCAGGCAAGGGTATGCTGATTTCCATGCGTGTACAGCACCAGGCAAGGGTATGCTGATTTTCATGCGTGTACAGCAGTGCTTCTTTTTTGGTTTTTCAAAAACCTTTGTTTTATGTCTCACCCCAAAATGCCCATTTCAAAAATCTTGATTTTATAGCTTTTGCCAAAAGGCCCCCGGCGCGCCGGGAGGCCGAAGGCCCAATTCACTCTACTGTACTGCTTTCCAATAAGACCCTGCAGAGAACTCCATTACAATACATGCAGGGCGCAGTAAGCCATTGTTATGGCCTAAGTCAAAAGTTGCCCAGGTGTGTCACCCCGTGTAGACAAGTCTGTCTTCCTGCTTAGCTATTTGAGTCCATAACGGCCGCGCTTGCTGGCATCTAGCCATTTGCCAATGGCTGCTGGGTAGGGGAATGACTCAATGCTGAACTCCTTGCTCTTGAATGCCCGCGCGCATGCTGTGAGGTGCTGCTCCTTGAGGCTGTTGCGCTGGGAGTTCTTAAGGTACTTCATGGCGGAGAACATCCGCTCATCTTCCACCGAACCTGGCACCATAACCATCACCAGCTGTGCCAGCTTCACAAACTCAGGGTACCGCAGGTTGGCACCCAAGCGGCAGGCCTCCTGCCAGAATGCTTCAGCCTTGGGCAGTGGCTTGGCTGCAGCCTCTTGCACCTCTTGCTCTTGCTCAGGCTCAGGCTCCTCTGACTCACTGTACGTGCTGGCAAAGAGGGTGTGCAGCTTCTTGTCTGCAGTCTGTCCTGCGCGCAGCTGAGCTGTGTACGCTGCACCCTTGTCCAAGTTCTTCTGCCAAGCTGCCCGGTCCTTCTGCTTCTGCTTCCAATCTGCTTCGAATCCCTTGTGCTTCTTGCCACTCTCGTGCGCTTTCACATTCTGGAGCCTGCTCTGGAAGGTGGTTTTGCAGAAAAGGCACTCTACCACATACTCATCGTTGCCATCCAGACCACCATCCCTGAGCCAATGCTCACGCAGGGGGTGGCTGGGGTCCTTCAACCAGGATGGCTGGAATCTGTTGGTGAGGCCATGTGGCTTGATGGCCTTGTATGCACCATCGCTGTGTCCCTTTTGAACCCTCTTCCTACTCTCGTCTTCACTCATTGAAAATTTTTGTAAATTGGTCTGCTTAAGTTGAAAATGCAGGGTGTCGAAGGTATTCTAAGGGGCTTCAAGCCACTTTTCACCAAAGCCTCTCCGCCCCCAAAAACCTTGATTTTATAGCTTTCAACAATCCCGAAAAACCCGGATTTTATGGCGATCGGGATAATATGGCGCCAAAAAAGAAGCACTGGTGTACAGCACCAGGCAAGGGTATGCTGATTTTCATGCGTGTACAGCACCAGGCAAGGGTATGCTTATTTTCATGCGTGTACAGCACCAGGCAAGGGCAAGTTGATGTATGCGCGTACAGCACCAGGCAAGGTTATGCTAATTATCATGTATGGACAGCACCAGGCAAGGGTGATGCTGATCTTCATGTGTGGACTGCACTAGGCAAGGGCATGCTTATTTCTTTGTATTCCTTAAATCAACAAGGAGTGCTGCCATGCACCGCATCACGTCGTCTCTGCGAACTTGGCTTTGCAGCACTCCTCTGTGCACATAGCACTGCACGCACACTTACTTGCCAATCATCAAAGGTGCCAAGAAACCAAAGCCGGCACCAAGCGCACGTGTCGATGTTAATATTCACCATCTCAGGCGAGGGCACGGGCTGCAAGACCCGACAACAGGATGCTTTGAGGAGAGAAGCGGCAGGGTGCATGTATAGAGCTGCTGCATCTCGTGCAGATCGTGATCCAGCCCACGCACCGCCTCCAGCCATTGCAAATGCCAGCCATCATGGCACGGAGCTTGCCCAGCACATACATTTGTACCTTATACAGAACATACACAGTCTCAGGCAGAGCTAGCTCCCCCCTCTCTCTCTCACACACACACACACACACACACACACACACACACACACCTGTGGGGTGCTGTTTGCCGGCCGATCCACATCCATTTCATTGGAGGCTTGCTGGGGGGATGGGCCGGCTGTATACATCTGGCTGGGCATCTGAGAGGAGTCAGTGTTGATGGCTTGGGAGGCTGGAGCTGTGGCCAGGGAGACGGCAGGCAGTGGAATGCGTGGGTTCTGTTGGTCTTGTTGGTTTGCCGGAGGCAAGACGATGAAGACAGGCTGCTGAATCTGGGTAGGGGTGTGGGCTGCGGCTGCAAAAGGGGATGTGTTGGTCGGGGGGGCTGGGAAGGCGGGGCATGCAAGAGCAGGCTGTGGGGAGTTGAGGGCTCCTGGCTGATGTGGTGCTGCTGCACAGGCCCAGCTGGCCTCTGCAGCAGCTGGCTGGGTGAGGGGGTGTGGGGAGGCATGTGCGGGTGATGCAAACGCGGTGGAGGAGGGGTGTGGGGCGGAGGGGGTTGTATACAGAGACGGATGGAGAGGGGAATGGAGAGACGGATGGGGAGGGGAAATGAGGGGTGGGGTGGGCAACACAGGGTCCAGGGGCTCGCTCGGGGGAGCATGCTGGTGCACAGGCACCATCAGCCCTGCTGTGCTGGATGCGCTGGGCTGCTGTGGGGAAGTGGCAGGGCTATGCCACTTCCCCACAGCCGAGGGATATGTGGCAGCGGCAGCGGTGGTGGTGGGCTCCAGTGAGGGTGCTGCGAACGCAAAGCTGCTGGTGCTGTCAAGGGAGGAGCAAGGAGGGGGGGCCGGGGCGCAGTGCGAGATGAGCGTGGATGCGCTTGGGAAGTCGGCAGTGGTGCTGATGTTGTTGGGGGTGGGGGTGGTGCACGCCGTGGCAGCTTGCACGTGTGGTTGAGGGCTCTGGAGCGGGTGTGAAGGAAACCTCTCTGTGCCTTTGGTGTCCAGCCTGCTGCTGCTGCTGCTGCCTTGACCCACCACCAAAATGGGAGGGTACGCCGGTTCAGGGGACCCCAGCGGGAACGGCACCTCAGACGTGGTCGCGACATTTGCCGGTGCACCTGCAGGGACGTTCAAGCTCGGGTTGGTGTCCACTGCCGGCGGTGAGCACAGGCTCTCAGCGCTGCATGAGCTGGCGGCTGCAGCCACAGCCGCGCCCGTCCCGCTGTCCCTGTCGCTGCTGTTGCCCCTCACCGAATGAGACACCATCAAGGGTACCACCCTGGCACCATTGCCTCCACTGTTGCCACCACTGCTGGCCAAAAGACAGGTGCCTCCACTGTTGCCGCCACTGTCGCCCAAGAGACAGTCGCTGCCACTGTTGCCGGCGCTGCCGACATTGCACCCACTGCTCCCGATGACCCCCAAGTACGGCAGCAGCTGGTTGCTACTGCCGGGGCGGCCTGGAGAGGAGGGAAGGGGGTGGCTCAGCAGCACGGGAGCGTCCCTGCTGGCATCCCTGCTGCCGCTGCTGGGGGCTTGCCCATCGACCGCGTTGCCGAGGGGCTTGGCTGGACCTGCAGCAAAAAAATCATGCACCAGCGAAGATGGTATAGAGAGTCAAGATCGCACAAACGCAGCATCACAGCTGTACTGTACAATGTATGATGTAAAGTGCTAACATGGTACAAGAGATGCAGCAAAGGTCGTATGGACGCAACACCTGATATCGGGTGCTTGACACATGGGCCCCGACGCTGAATGTTGCGTTCATACGACTTTTGTTGCACTAACAGCACCTCTCTAGGCTAGGAAAGGCGTGAGGCAAGCAGGCGAGCTTGGCGTGTGGAAGTTGGGCTGACACTGATGATTGGACACTGTTTACACTGCATGCATGCAACAGCAAGAACCTGTGCGTGCGTGCGCGCATATACACACATTTTTGTGAGTTCCTGCACTCCTGCTTGCGCCACAGCAGTAGCACCTGGGTGCAGCACGTCATGGTGGCCCTCACATGCACACATCCACTTTCAAGTTCCTGTTGGCATGCTTGCGCTACAGCAGCAGCGCCTGGGCAAAGCATGCCATGGTGGCCCCGCCCACCCAGAAATGCACGCACACACTGTCTCTCCTACTGAGGTTCCTGCGCACCTGCTTGCGCCACAGCAGACGCATTCGGCCGCAGCACGTCATGGTGGCCCTCACTGGCGGTGCTGCTACCTGAGGCATACTTGTCCAGGCAGGGCGGCTGTTTGTGCTGCTGCTGCTGCTGCTGCACAAACTCCAGGTGCTTCTGCACGATCTCCATTTGGCGTGGGTCTGATGGGATGGCGGGGGGCGGAGCCTTGCTTGCCGGCAGTGGCTGCTGCCCTTTGCTGGCCCCTGCCATGCCCAAGCCTATGCAGGAAGGGCAATAGAAACAGAGCAACTGAAGAGTACATAGCATGGTGCGGCACATCAAGCTTTGGCTGCTCACCGCATTACTACCCTAGCCTGCACAGCAAGTGCAGACCCAGCAACCCAGCAGGTGCACACGGGTGCACAGCACAGTGCAGCTCATCATACCTTGGCTGCTCACTGCAATACCCACGCCTGCACGGCAACAGCAAGCGCTGACTTAGCAACTACAAAGGCGAACAGCATGGCGCAGCTCATTTCGCCTCTGCTGCGCCCAGGCATCCCATGGTGACAGCACGTACTCAGTAAGGGCAGGAAGAGTCTCTGCTCTCCATGACATGCATACCTAGGCCTGGCCAATCCCGTGTGCAGGTACACCATACATTTGCATGTCTCCATTTCCTTGCAGGGAAATGTGAAGCACGCGCTGTATGCATATGGAATTGGTCGACCCCATGCATACCCCTCCTGCTTACTTGTGCTGCTGTCACCTAGGTCAGCCAGCACGAGCTTCCAAGCTTGCTGCACTCCATCCCTCCGTTACCCCAAATCTGTGCCAGCCCATGCATGCCTGTGCTCCTGTCTTGTATTGCTGCCGTCCTTTGACTAGCCAAGATATGCTCACAGTTGTCTCAATGCGCATTGTGCCAGTTGACGCATTGATGCATTGCTGTCCCAATGCGCATTTTGCCAGTTGACGCATGGACGCATCGATGTCCCAATGCGCATTTTGCCAGTTGACGCATGCGTGCCCCTCTCCTTGCCTGATGAGCCAGCCAGCACGCACTCATTGCCACCTCAATGGGCTCTATTCACTTACACACGCCCCTCCTCCTTTTTTGTATTGCTGTGGTTCATGAGTAGCCAGCACATACTCATTGTCACGGTGATGTGCTTTGAAGACTCATGCGCGCCCTTGCTCCTTTCTTGTATTGCTGTTGTCCATGACTAGCCAGCACGTGCTCATTGTTACCTCCATGTGCTTTGTTGGCTCATGCGCGCCCCTGCTCCTACTTACTTGTGTTGCTGTTATCCATGCTGGTCAGCGTGTGCTTTCACCGCCACTGCCGTTACTTGCGACAAATCATCTCATTGTGCTTTGTGACCTCATGCACGCCCCTGCTCCTACTTACTTGTGTTGCTGTTGTCCATGCTGGCCAGCATGTGCTTCCGCCGCCACTGCCGTAGCTGCTGCGCGATCTCCTGGAAGGTAGGCCGGCTGTTGGGGTCGCTCTGCCAGCAACGCCGCATGAGCCCATACACCTCATGCGGGCAGCCCTCAGGTTGCGGCAGCACCTCACCCGCCACCACTGCCTCCATGACCTGCATAGGTACACGGAGCACAAGGACACCACTGGCGCTTCTACTTTTGTATACATGTATATGTATACGCAACAACAGACGAAAATGCAATGCTAATATGCACAGGGTTCTCAGAGCAAGTCAGGAGGCAGGGACAAGGTAGGCAGGATGTGCAGCAAGGACTCGTCCTCCAAGGACACATGCGTACACAACACACACACACACAGCAATGTGGTGCTTGCTAACTGAAGCTCTGTGCAAGCCCCTATCGAAGCAAGACAAGCGAGCTGGGCGCAAACAGTTCTGTGGCTGCCCCTCACCTCTTGGTCGTTCTTGGAGGCGTATGGCTCTGAACCATTGGTGAAGATCTCCCACAACGTGACGCCATACGACCACACGTCACTCTTCTGCGGATGCAGAGACACGTGGCAAGGGTGACATGGAGGGAGCAGGTGTAACCACTCTTTATGGATCCACTTTGGCACTTATGCATTCATTCTTCTGACAAGGTATTGCCCATGTGACGTGCAGGGGCCATCTCGACTCCCAAAGCCAGCAGCCAAACCCAAAGAGGAGGCTGGCAACTTGCCTTGCTGGGCTGCCCACAACAGCCATTGTCGAGGCCTAGAGTTAGGCACACCATTTTTCCAGACACAGAGCTGCTCAAGACAAAGCATGCAAGCATCCAGGCACGCTGGATAAGCTACAGCTAGCGCTCCTCAAACCCTGCACATCGAAGACTGGTCAAACATGTTTTTTGCATTACACAGAGTCCAACATGTGCACAATTGTTGAGCACTGGAATTACACCAAAACTGTGGTATGCACATGGAATAACCTTAATTCAGCATCTGAAGGTTGCTCTAGTTGCCAATACACCAAACGACCACAAGTACCACAGGCATGAGAGCGCCCCCCACACCAGCACTCACTCCATGGATCTGAGAGGAATCCCTGCTACCTCGCCCCAAGACAACCCTCACTACACCAAGGACCTGTGCTCACTCCCCAAAACCACCAGTCACACCACACACCTGAGAGAACTCCCTGCTACCTGCCCCTGCGACGCCCACACAATACATTGCACTTGAGAAAACTGCCTGAACACACCCACATCACGCACCTGAGAACACTCCCCTCGCAGCAACACTTCTGGTGCGGTCCAACGCACTGGCACGCACGCGTCCAGCTCACCGCCGCTGAGGACTACGTTATCTGGGGCCACATGTGCCAAACCAAGGTCCGCCACCTGCAAAGGCCAAGGTACAACATGTGTGCGCAAGTGACATACACATTCCGGCCTACTTGTGCCAAAACCAAGGTCTGCCACCTGCGCAGGCTTTTGCATGTACATGTGTGTGTGTGTGCGCGCGTGCAGAAACAAACATATTTAGGCTCAAATGTGCCAGCCCCAGGTTCGCCACCTGCGCACCCACATGGACTTGTACACGTGTGCATGCTTTGGGTATGTGTGCACGCACATGGCCTGGTTTATTATATTTGTTGGCTTTGACTCCATGCACACATGCTGGCTGTTGGCATGTGCGCTGGCTTTTGGTATGTATGCCGGTGTGCTGGCTTATGGTACAGATGCATACAACCAAAATCTTTCAGGGCCAAGTGCGTACGTCCCTCATCCGCAGACTGGTCATGCCCACTTGACATGCACAGGGCCCATGCTCACCCTCACTCTCACCTTAAATTGGCGTGCACAGAGCCCATGCTCACCCTCACCTTAGCCTCAACTTGACATGCACAGAGCCCATGCTCACCCTTACTCCCACCTTAAATTGGCGTGCACAGGGCCCATGCCCACCCTCACTTTCACCTTAAATTGGCGTGCACAGGGCCCATGCTCACCCTCACTCTCACCTCAACTTGACGTGCACAGGGCCCATGCTCACCCTCACTCTCACCTTACATTGGCGTGCACAGAGCCCATGCTCACCCTCACTCTCACCTTACATTGGCGTGCACAGAGCCCATGCTCACCCTCACTCTCACCTTAAATTGGCGTGCACAGGGCCCATGCTCACCCTCACTCTCACCTTAAATTGGCGTGCACAGGGCCCATGCTCACCCTCACTCTCACCTCAACTTGACGTGCACAGGGCCCATGCTCACCCTCACTTTCACCTTAAATTGGCGTGCACAGGGTCCATGCTCATCCTTACTCCCACCTTAACAAGCACAGGTCCATGTTCACCCTCACCCTCACCTTGACATGCACAGGGTCCATGCTCATCCTTGCTCCCACCTTAGCAAGCACAGGTCCATGCTCACCCTCACCCTCAGCCTCACCCTCACCTTAACATGCACAGGGTCCATGCTCTGCACCAGGATGTTCCGCGCAGCCAGGTCACGATGCAGCACCCCGACCTCCGCCAGCTCACACATCGCACCACAGATCTGAGCAGAGAGAGCATTCACATTCACATTGCACTACACATCCGAGGCAGCATTGAATTTTCATGTTGCACTGCAGATTTTGAGGATGAGGAATATGTTCAGAATGCAGGCAGATAAAAATTTTGACCTTGCCGACCCATGACATGCAACACACCACCCAACTTTGGCTTCACCCTGAGGAAGCACATCATATGCAGCAGAACAGGAAATGTGAACAGCCCAAAGTCCTTGCTTTTGAGAGCCAGGAACTTGTTGCATATCAGGCGCTGGACGAAATTAATTTGCATGATAGGCTGGACATTGAACTGTCCCCTTATGTAAGATTGACAGTTCTGTTCCAATTCTAAAGTACGTCCCGTAGTATATTCAGATTCGCAGCACCAGCGTCCAAGGCCATTTGAAGACGTTTATGATCTTTATATATGTTCGGTGCTGCCCGAAAACAGCTGCTCTTGTTTGGCACATGCAGTGCAATGCAAACACGCCAGCCCTTTGAAGAGGACGGCAGGGACAAGAGCACATGAGTGAAAACCTGCTGGTCTCTGTGCCTTGTTAAAGCAGACATCCTTTGGAAAGAAATTAGCACTCTTAGCTGCAGCAAAGCTCACCAGGGCCAGGCATCCTAGGGTTAAGCACCCTATGGCCAAGTATCCAAGGCCAAGCATCCTGCATTGACGGCTGCTGTTGTGCTGCAACAGCAGCAGCAGGACCAGCAGCAGCAGCAGCAGCTGTTCCAAGTGAGAAACGTATGGAGCCTTCAGTCTCCCCAACTGACCAGCCAGAGTGCCGAGCTGCAGGCCTTCCCCTGTACAAGCTTTTTCCTTCTCTGGCTGACATATCTAGTCTAAGGTGGTCTGGTCCAGTCACGTCCTGTTTTTGCTTCAGCTAAGCTGCCCCCTTAGGCAGGCACAGCAACGCAACCTTTTCCTTTCCTGTTTATGCTTCAGCTAAGCTGCCCTTGCAGGCAGGCACAGCAGTGCAACCTTTTCCTTTCCTGTTATGCTTCAGCTAAGCTGCCCTCGCAGACAGGCACAGCAGTGTAACCTTTTCCTTTCCTTTTATGCTTCTGCCATGCAGCCCTCGCAGGCAGGTACAGCAGTGCAATTTTTTGCTTTCCTTCCTTTCCCTTCTGTTTCTTTCCCTTCCTCTACATACAATCAGCGTCCTCACCTGTTCAATTGCACTTTTCCATTCCCTTTTTCCTTTCCTTCCTTTATAAACATTCAGTTTCCTCACCTGCTCACACATTGCAAGGCGGTCACGCGTGCGTATGGAGCACCCATGCACAAACAGCAGCTTGTCCAAGCTCCCCAGCCGCACTAGCTCTAGCAAGATGTATTCATTTCCATTGTCATCTGCCGCCCACCTGCAACGGGGCGGGAGCATGCACACAAAGAAATCCATTATGAACAGCTTAAGCGCATTGGGCAGATACATTCCTTGCCTCTGTCATTTGCCGCCCACCTGCAGCAGGACGGGAGCATGATCACAACAGAATATGTGATGAGCTGCGTAAACACATTGGGCACAATCAAGCGTTCTAACATCTGCTGGCCTGCACCTTTTCTAGGCTTGCCAGTTGATCCACTGCTTTGCTTGTATGTTTCCCTGACCTACCTGCATCATTACCATTGTGCTTTTTCCTTTCAAGAGTAGCAACTGAGCAAAGGCTGTCAACCCCACTCATGCATGCCTACACACATCCACACACACAAGCATTTACATGAGCACTTGCACTTGTCCAGGCGCACCTGTAGAACTGCACCAGGTTGGGATGGTTGCTGAGCAGCTGCAAGAAGCGCGCCTCCATCACCATCCCCCCTCTGCGCATGCACACAATGGCCACCATGGTGCTGTTCCAGCGGCCCCGATACCTGAGAGTAGGAGAGGAAATAGGGTGCAGCTTGAAATGAGGGTGACCAGAGTTTCCTGCTGGTGAGCATCTATGAGCGCACGTATGCAGTAGTGTGTGTGTGTGTGTGCGCGTGTGTGTGTATGTGTGTGTGCGTGTGTATGTGTGCGTGTGTGTGTGTGTGTGCGCGTGTGCGTGCGTGCGTGTGTGTGTGTGTGTGTGTGTGTGTGTGTGTGTGTGTGTGTGTGTGTGTGTGTGCGCGTGCGTGCGCGCGTGTGTTCATTCGCTTCCAGTAGTGGACACGCTAACCTCTCCAGAAATGAGCCAATTGAGCCCATTGTATCCAATTTAAAAGCAAGCTTCCACTTACACACTCTTTGTAGAGCCTTTGCCAATGAGCTCGTGGAAGGTGAGGTCCTCAAAGTCAACCCTGCAGCGCAGACATGTGGGGGCCTCCATCAGCACATTGACTGACGAGGGCATTGCTGACACTTGAAAGTTTAAACAATGGCAAGCCAAAACCTCTTGTGAGTATTTTACTGTAAATGACAGTCTACTTGTGCTTTTCTTCCATAAGCACAGTAGGGCTGCCAATTACTTGCAGGCTTTTGAGCATGGACAGCATCTTGGCATGCAGGAATGCAGCGATGTTACAAGAAAGCACGACCAGCGAGCAGCTACAGGGAGCAGACTATTTTCCAACTGCTGGGGATGAGCACAACATCAAAGCAGGCATAGGCGACCAATTAAACAGGTCTTGTACCAAAAGCACAAGCTTAGGGTTTTAAAACTGTGCATCCGTGACATGCCTTGTGCAAGCACAGAATCAAGCATTTAACTCTACTGCATGCCCGCAGCTCAAACTCCCTCTCTCTGAACCTGGCCCTCACCTGAGGTTGGCGTGCAAGAAGCCCTCCACGCCGGGATCGGTGCCACTGAGTCCGCTAGTACCCTGCTTGAGCAGCCTGGAGCTGCTCATGTCCTCCCTCTCCTTCCCTGCTGCTTTGAGGACCTGCTGCGCAGCCTGCTGGGGCTGAATAACAGCCTGTGTGCTATCACTTGCCGGGAGCTTTGCTACATCAAGTGGAGTGGTTGGCGCAGCTGGCAAGCTAGAGAGCTTGTCTGTGCTTGCAGCCAGCTCCTGCGCTTTCAGCGATCCCTCTCCTTTGACAGGAAGGGGACCATGCCCACTGGATGCAGGGGCCCCCTTGCTAAAGAGAGCAGAACAAGGGCAAAAGCATTGCCACCTGCAAGTGTGTGTGCCAGTGTGTCACTGTCAAGACAGTCCATTTCTTGCTTACAAACCTGCCATTAAAGCTGCATACAGAGGCGTCATCCTCACATGGACGTTAAAGTGACCTTTGCGTGCCTCCTGCTTGCGGGAGGACACACTCTGTCATCATTTTGCGCAAGTAATGATCCTGAAAACACATCAATGCATCACACAGTTGTCTGTAAAAATGAATTGATGTATCGGAATCCGATCTTCGACACACGGGATAGACTGACTAGTTGACCCAACTTCCTCCTCAGAAAAAGAAAAAATCTATATTTGTTAGGCAAGATGTTGACTCGCTGTACTCATCGCTGTCATCCTTTAGCAAGTGGGGTTTGGGGATGCAGAACTCCGAACAAGAGGAGGCTGCAACTAAAGAGTACTCCATCGGATAGCAATCTTGGTGAACTGAGCAGGTGTGTCGGGTTTGGACACACACACACACACACACACACACACACACACACACACACACACACACACACACACACACACACACACACACACACACACACACACACACACACACACACACACACACACACACTGCAACTCCCATCATCCAAATGCACTTTCACTTGTATCAATGCCCAGACCCTGAGGTAATGCGTGGTTTCTCCTATCTGCACACAGGTTTCTTGGGAGTGAAAGCGGAGCCAGCCAGCAGCAGCAAACATTGGAAGATGTAGGTATGTTCTTTGCCTGGACATTCAGTACGTGCAGGTTAGGCTTAAGCTGTTGAGATAGACTGTGCAGAGGCTAGATTTAGACAGCTTTCATTGCACATCAAGGAAAGGAATAAACGCGGAGGGTTGCATGGCTGTGCCTGCGTACATGGGCAGCCTGGCTGAAGCAAGAAAAAACGCCTTTCACCTCACTAGGTCATAGTCTAAGGTGGAGGAAAAGCTTGTATCCAGATCTTTAATCACATTTGACGCTTCCAACGCAAAAAAATGGGTCATGTTCTTGAGCTTGGTCGTTTGTTGACGTATTCTAGTCCATCCTTGGCCAAATATAGTGTGATGGGTGCCACAGCGCGTGCCATGACCACCTGCGTTTGCCTGAAATTGACTTACAGTAAGCAATGTTGTTGTGGAATCAGGGCTTGTCCTTACAAGGCAGGGGTGCAATCTGGCTCCAACGCACTGTAAACCTAAGACTTATGGGGAGGTGGCCTTGTTCCTGAGTTGTTTTGTTTCTGCGCAGCTTAGCACGCCCAAGCTCAATCCAGCTGCACATGCTTTTTGGGAGCTGTGCGCACCTGGATTTGTTGCACATTTGCATCCGTTGCAATCTGTTTGCAATCGACGCGCCTGAATTCACTTTTTTGCGATAGATGTGAAAAGCTTGCATCCATCGCAAGCTTATTGCAAGCATCGTGCACCTGGATCCATTGTCTGGCCACTCCCATATGTTTGGCTTGTCTCTGCGCTCCCAGTACTTGTAGCTAAGTGCATTAAGTGGATCATTCTGCACCCCTAAAAGATCATTCATCTTACGTATCCTGCCTTATCCCACATACCCATCAGTGTTGATTTTGGGTGTCCCATCATTCCCTCAGGGGCATTTAACCCCTATTTGCCCTGATACTTCAGAGCTGTGAGATGAGCATTGCGTGTACAAGGCTGCACTTTGCAACTACTTGTGAAGACTTATCTTTCTCCAAAATCCCTTACACTTTCCACATTCTTTTGCAATTTTGGGATAGTTCCTTTTAAAAGCCCGTGCAGTCCAGCTGCACACACTGCTCCTGCAAAACAGACCTGTTAATTTTACAGGAATTCCTCATATTCTTAGGAGAAAGCAGCTTTATAAAAAGGTTTCCAACTGCATACACTTC
>OU611762.1:6263923-6268923 GCA_914767535.2 Dunaliella primolecta
TAAAATGCGTGTAAAGTTTGAGTTTGATAAAGTGCGAGGTTCGTCGCACGGAACAAAACTGCTTGCTGACCAGCTAGGAAAGAGCAGCAAATACAAGAACGTGTGTGGAACAGTTCATTCCGTGCATCGACGACCCTTAAAATTGTAAACTTCCTTTCAAACATCACGAATTTACCATTGCTGTCTACTCGCATCAGCCATAGCAATGCCGTATTTTGAAGGATCCCCCACCCCCCTCCCTACCTACTTTGCTTTTATAATAGTTATATTATATGTATGTATCGTCTTAATCATTACTCGTGCAGGTATAATCATGCAAATAATCAAGTAATAGGTACTGGAAGAATAAATCTAAAATACAGCATTTAAATAAGACGCGCCTTGGCCTATGACATTCACTTTCTTTCCTAAACAAAAGTGACTAGGAAGTAAAAGGGAATCCAAGGAGTTCACAAGCTGTTTACAAGCTTTAAGCTAGGCTGAAAAAAATATGGGTCAAAAAGCCTTGAGCACCTCTATCACTTAAAAGTAGGGTGCTTGTTCATGAGTCTACCGTTGAGAAAATGCATCACTGCGCAAAATAATTTCTGTCTGTGCGGTGGCTACGTGCTTGTGAAAAGAACATTTATTTAACGTTTATTTCAAATGATGCGCGGTTGTGCATGGATGTGACAATCAGCGTGTTTTGGGACCATTGCGGAGCATAAGTAATCAGAAGCCCCCCTAAACCCATCCCCTGAAACGATGGAGAGAAGCAAGGAAAATGGCAAAATTGACAAGTGTAGTATGAAAAGAGTTGAGGCTAGCTAGCCCCCTAAGCCGACTTGGCATTAGAGGGGTGGGTAGCATAGAGGAAGAATGGTATCATGATTGCCAAGAGTAAGCTGATCTGGGTTGTACTTGTTACATTAATTCGTTGTACATCTCAATAAATGCTCCTTGCACATTTTAGGAGCTAATTGCCCCTGCAAGTACAGTGCGCAATTGCGTATAAAAATTTGCCAGGGTGCGTGGTTTATACGTGGTTGCCAATAATATTTGAGTTTTGGGGGCGTGGTACACTAAATTTCTCTACGTTATCCTAAAAAAAACTGTAGGCAGACTGTTCAGCCGCTGAGCATGGTGTTTTGTGCTTTATCACGAGCCATTGAGAAAGCACCTGGCAGGGGCATGCTTGATTTTAATGCATGAGTTTAACGCAATCAATGTACTGCAGAGGCTCAGCTCAATTTATGAAAAGCAGGACGGCCAGGAAGGCAACAGCAGTGATGGCCCGAAGGAGTGACAGTTGCCCTATGATGTGCATTTTTGATGTTCCAAGGAACAGAAGAGTGCAGCTCATGAGTTGTTAAGGTGTTGACAAAGTCCTGATGTCGTGGGTGCTAGGCACAAACACTTGTAGAAACTTGTCTTGTTTACTTGTTGTTCACCATGTGAAAGCTGGTTGAAAATGTTTCACCAGCAACCAATCAGCTAGAGGTTCGGGCTGTAGGTTACTAATGTAAATCCATGTAAAACCATGTTCTGATGTCGGCCAAAAAGAGTAGCCGTGTGCTTGAGACAATCTTGCTTGCATCAACACTGTAGCGTTGTACATATGCTGGCCAGAATGCCTGATGTTGCAAAAGTTCAAACCAAGTCCTTCTTTGAAGTGGTGATCCTGCGCAAATTTCTGCTCCTTGTAGCGCTGTTGCGTTGCCTTTTTATTTGTCAGCCGCATAGTCCATTCTGTAGAAAGATGTTATTTGTTTTTATGCCAAAAGTTAAGTGCTGTTCGAAATTTCTAACGCTGCTTTGCTTTACTTGTAATGTGGTCTCTAAATCTCCACACCTTTTGTTGTTTACTACCCTGCTTTCACAATACATTCAACTTTCTTCCACCGGATGGCTTGTAGCCAGGTATAGCTCTGTAATTCCTTTCCTTTACTGGATGGCATGCTTTTTGAAGAAGACCCATCTGCATTGCTGGGTTCTTCTTTGCAGCTCTCTGCAAACTATTGTTATTTGAGCATCATGATGTTTATGAATTTATAGACTGGTACGCACAGTGCCACTGCATAAAGTGCAAGCATTTAAGTAGAGACCATCAGTCAAAGGATGCAGTCTAGACTGTTTCAAAGGGAAACAAGGAAAGAAAAACTATGCAGGCAGTGAAGCACTCCCAGACTCATCAATTAAGGGAAAGATACTGAGGCACTGTGTATTCCCTTCACCAAAAGAAGAAGAAATCTTCCCTGTTCCTGGCCCTCTCCTCCCTGGCCTTCTATTCCCTCTCTCCCACAATGGTTACAATGGGTGATAAACCAGCAGCCGCAGAAGGTGAGCTTATAGGCATTAATAGGCACTGCTAGCGCTAAAAACAAAGAGGCAGGACACAAACTGGTTTAAGCCAGCAAGCTAAGAATAGCCAAAAACATGAAAGTGGTCAATGCCACAAGCCAAGTTGTGTGCTGTTGACGTGTTGAAAGAAAAGAAAAGAAAAACTACGCAGGCAGAGGAAACTCTCCCTACATCAATTAAGGAAAAGGGGACACATTGGCTCAGAACTTCTTGAAGAGCCTTAAATCCCCTATATCACAAAGCTACAAAAAGAAGATTCTAACGGGGATCTGGAGGGTTATTGGAAGCACCCGGCTCCACGACCTGGCTGCGAGAATGAATCTTGTTTTCAATAGCATGCCTAGTGGTAACAAGCTTGTTGGCATACATGACAGAATGGGCATGAAGTTTGCAAGCAAGTTTATTGGCGCGTTGGTGGTCAAGTCCCAGTTGTTCAAACTGGTTAAGGGTGTGCTCAGTGTAGCAGGTCCCACCAACACCCAAAAGGATGGTGTGGAGAGTCAAGCCAGTGTCCAGGATGTTTCTGATTTCCTCTTGCAACACAACAACAAGCTTTTTTCGTTTGTTTCTGAGCTTATGGACATTATGTTGGCTGGCGAGGACCAGTCACAGGCCGATCAGCCGAACAGTCTGGCTGAAGGTCCCCCTGTGTAAATCTAAATCTAAATCAGTGTAGCAGGTCCCACCAACACCCAAAAGGATGGTGTGGAGAGTCAAAACTTTTGCAGTAATGTTTTTACAAAGATCTGCATGCTGCCGCTGTGCCGCCTCTAACTGCTGCCCAGGCCTCGTGTCTTCACAGTACTTGATTTTAATCAAGTGCACATGCCGCTGGTTTACATTCAGTTGGTGGGGTTGCCTCACGCGGTTGGCTGTTGAGGTCCTCAGTGTGGGGTTGTGTCTGCTGCGTAACGCATGATGGTGTGAGCAGGAGGTAGAAGGAGAAGAAGGAGTGGGTTTGGCTTTATAGGGAGTAATCATGTTAGCATCAGGACGTCCCCTCTTCTCATAGAATTTTTCTGGACGAAACAGGCACTTTCTACTATTCTCAAGCTAGCTCTGAGGATGTCTTCATTTCTTGCAGAAACAAAGCAATGAGACTTATCGTTTTATATCCGATCTCACGGATATTTTTTGTGCAGTTGGAACAGTTGAGCAGGCCGAGCAGCCAAACTACCTGGCTGAAGGTCAAACCCCATTGTAACTTGAAACTTACTTTTTACAACCATGCACTTTTGCACACCGCACTTTCGCACACCGCAAGAAAAGAAAAGAAAAAATACGCAGGCAGTGAAAACACTCCCCACATCAACTAAGGAAAAGAGGATGCCTAGGGCCGAGGCACCGTGTATTCCCTTCACCAAGAGAAACAAAAGAAAAAAGAAAAAACTACGTAGGCAGAGAAAACTCTCCCTACATCAATTAAGGAAAGAGAGACACATTGGCTCAAAGAGCCGTGAGCCTCCCTCACCAGAAGATGAGAGGGGAGTTAATGTGGATCAGGTGGGTTTCTGGCAGCACGCTGCTCCAGGGCACCAGTGTTATGATGAGTGTTTTTATTTTCAATGGCACGTCTGGTAGAGGCAAGTTTGTGCGCAAATTGTACAGAATGGGTATGGAGTTTTCTTGCAAGTGTTTCAGATCTCCGTGAGTCAATCCCTAATTTTTTTAATTGATCAAGGGTATGAGCGGTGTAGATAGTCCCACCCACACCCAGGAGGATTGGGTGGATAGTAATCTCTGCACCTTGGAATCTAAATCTAAATCAAATCTGCACCTTGGAGTTGTTTGCACAGTTCACTGTGTTGTTACCAAGAGAAACAAAAGAAAGAAGTCAATGGGGATCAGGAGTGTTACTAGCAGTAGCCCGTGCATGACCTTGGTGACGAGAGTTGAGAGGAGTCTTCTCAAGAGCGCGTCTGGTGCTAGAAAGTTTATAAGCGTACTGGACGGAATGGGCATGGAGCTTCAGAGCAAGCCTCGTGGCTATATGAGTGTCAAGACCAAGCTCTTTAAGAGGCTCCAGAGTGTGGGGGGTGTAGATGACCCCTCCCACACCTAAAAGAATGGTATGGAGGGTGACTTGAGCTGAGGCCCTTGAAAGATTGCGACAGAGGTCGCGGTGCTGTTGCTTGGAGGCCTCCAGCTGATTCTTGGGCCTGGTGTCTTCACAGTATTTGACCTCCACGAGATGGACCGCACTTTTGCACACCCTTTATGCGCACAAAAGAAAGAAAAGAAAGAAAGACTACGCTTGCCAAGTCCGGCCGCGTGCATTAAGGAAAGGTCACCTGTCCTGAAAGGAAGGGCCCCACCACACAGACCAAGAGAAAGAGCAAGCACAAAAGTCTACTCCAGCAAGTTGGCCCCCACCATGGGACCTACGTCACGACTGTCAGGCAGGCCCTGTCCAGCAAGCTCAAGACCAACCCCTAAGCCTTAAGCATGCCCTCCAACATCCCAGCATGGGCCCGATGCGCACGCAGTCACTGTGTAGGGGAAAACATTTTTCGTTTTTCATGCACAACTCATGGTGACATATATCCTATGCGGTACCTCTTCACCAAAGAGCCATTCTATGTACCCAAGCACAAAAAGAACCATAACGTCCTGAATATTAGAGCTACGGTGGCCCCCTACTCCATTTCCTGTTAGTCAAA